>CM031078.1:4131569-4148353 GCA_013398505.2 Rhegmatorhina hoffmannsi
GCATTACATTTACTGTGTTCCTAAAATCTACAAAATATGAAAATTGAAAAATCAAAAAAACCCTTTCGGCATCACTAAAAACACCAAATGCTTTCTTTCTGTGAATTTTATGCCCATGCTATCTTGAGTTACATTGCATCTTAAAGGATATGTCTTTTTAGCCAAAGGGATTTCAGTGAATAGGATTGAGCTGCATGGTGCTGATTCTCCTGTTCAATCTGTGTTAGACTTTAATGCTATCCTAAGCATGCTGTTCTAGGGTATTTACCTAAGAAGCCTCCAGTAAGTTACTGCTGTTTATAAAAAGATTTTGATAGACTTGTTTTCAAACCATTGAGGTCCCACTCTCAAAGGACATATGCCAACATTAGAAAGGCAATAAGGAGTTCTGGGTTTGTTAACGTGGGTTGCATGCCAGTATTGCAGTTGACTTATGATGGGGAGACAGAGGAGGTGGTGGTAATTGGGGAGGAAAGGTGCCACACAAATCAGAGGAGTCTGTCATTTTTAGGAGGGAAGTCTGCCAACTAGTTTTAATTTGCAACAGGCTCATGTCTTCAGGAACTGAGCAGTTGGGGAAGCTTTTCTGTTAATGGTATAGTCCTTTGTTGTAACCTCAAAATGGATTGATGGTGGTAGGCTTAACTCTGGGGTGTTAAATTATGTGTAAAATTTTGTCTGCTACTTAAATGCAACAATGGTAGATTAATGTGTAGTTACATTATTGGTACCTAGGAAAGTGAAGTAGTAGCTCAAGGTGGAAAATATGGAATATTTTAAGAATTAAATACAGTTTTCCATACTGGTGAAGTTTCTTTTCTTCTATAGAGAACTTGCCAATTTAAGCTTTTTTTTTTTTGTCGTTTAACATTTTCATTAATGATCTGGATGACTGGACAGAGTGTACCCTCAACAAGTTTGCTGATGACACAAAGCTGGAAGCAGTGGCTGTGAAGTTCAACAGGGGGAAGTGTAAAGTACTGCACCTTGGGAGGAACAGCCTCATGTACCAATATATGCTGGGGCCACCGAGCTAGAAAGCAGCTCAGCAGAAAAGTCCATGGGGGGTCCTGGTGAACGCTAAGCTGAACTTGAGCCAACAATGTGCCCTTGTAGCAAAGAAGGCAAATGGTATCCTGGACTGCATTAAGCAATGTATCAGCAGCAGATTGAGAGAGCTGATGCTTCCTATCTAACCCAACACTAGTGAGGCCACACCTGGAGTCTTGTGTCCAATTCTGGGCTCCCCAGTGCAAGAGAGACATGGACATACTGGAGAGAGTCCAGTGACAAGCCACAAAGATGAAGGGACTGGAGCCTCTCTCCATTGAAGAAAGGCTGAGAGAAAGAGCTGGGACTGTTTAGTCTAGAGATAAGAAGGCTCAAGGGGAATCTTGTTAATGTATATAAATATCTAAAGGATGAGTGCAAAGAGGACAGAGCCAGGCTCTTGTTAGTGGTGCCCAGTGACAGGACCAGAGGCAATGGGCACAAGCCGCAATGCAGGAGGTTCCTTCTGGACATCAGGAAACACTTTTTAAGTTTTGAGGGTGACTGAGCACTGGCACAGGTTGGCCAGGGAGCTTGTGGAGTCTCCCTTCTTGGAGATGTTCAAATAGTGATTTAAAGAAAAACTAGATATTGATAGTAAAGCACAATTTTATTACGGCCTGGCCATGACCGGGGTCACACAGAAGGCACATGCACCCAAATACGAGTCCACCAGGTATACAAAATTCAGCCCTTTTTTTAAGGAGTTGGCCCCAAATGTTATCTGTTACAGGCACTCTGTAGATTTACATCATGGAATTATACATTCTCTTGTTTATGTCTTATGTTGTTTACTGTTCTTCACCCTCCCTTATGTCCAGGTTCTGCTTCCCCCCGCCCCTCTGTGTTAGAAAGCACTTCTCATGTGCTTCGAGCTGCTTCTCCATTCAATCAAGTTCCCTTATCTTGGTTGCACATACAGAAGCCCTCTTTTTATCTTAACTGCCCACTGCTTGGGCTGGCCCCACTTGCAAACAGTTACATTACATTACATTTTGCAAAGTCTCAGCAAATTCAAAAGCTAGCAACAATATAGTTACATTTTAAGCCATATTATTTTGTCTTTGTTTCAATAGCACTCTGGACATGGTCCTGGGCATCTGGCTCTTGGTGGCCCTGTTTGAACAGGATTGGCCCCCCGAATGATCTCCAGAGTTCTCTTCCAACCTCAGCTATTCTTTGAATCTGTGATTTTGACATGGGAAATGTTAGTAGTCAATAGTTTTCTAGAAGACATAACATCTCAAGCTCAATTCTTTTTGTCATATGTTATCATTGTGAACATGGCTGTTTATCTAGACTTGAATAACATAAACGTTTTGATAATGAGGTGTCCATGGTGTGCAACTGAGTAAAGAGAAGTAGATGGGTGAATTCCGCAAGACTGTGAGCCACTGTGGCCCTTTACACCCCAGAAAATCAGATTAACATGGAACTGAAGATTACTGTGGAGAAAAATACATGGTCACAGCTTGCTGCAATCAGCCTTATTTAGGAGGTTTAATACACTGGTATTTCATAATATGCGGCATATTTTCTGATACTAATGCATCACAAGCATCAGTATTTTCCATCTCTAATATCAGTAGAATTTAGTGTATGGTTGTTATTCAAATATTTGAGTCAAAGTTGTTTTAAAAAAACCCAAACTTTTCTCGTGCACTGTAATACAGTAATTCTGTGTAAATAATTCATTCTCTTGATCTTGAGGTTTTCCGGTAAGATGTGGAAGATGAGAGCAAGCTAGGTATATATTGGGGTCTAAAACTTCTGAATAGAAGTGAGTTTATTTGGGAGGAGGGAGCAAAGAGCATGGGGAAATAGGGATATGCAAGTAGTTTAGTGCAGGTAGGGAGAGATGAAAAACGTTAAGTAAGGTGCTGGAAATGACCATTTGTAGTTGACTGAAACATATACATCTACAGAACCTGGAGCAGAACAATTGAGTGCAATGTGTAGCCTGTAAACTGGCTGTGGTTGCAATAGTAAAAACAGTGTAATAGAAATACAAGCTGGAAGATGAATGTTGAAGAATGTGTGTTGTTCCTAGAAAGTAGAAATTAAAGTGAGCTTGGTGGGGAAGCATTGTTACTATTATGATCATCTAAAGAAATAGGTGGGGTATTCTTTTTGAATGAAAATCTCTGGCAGAAGAGGTATTATTAAAGCAATGCAGCAGAGTAAGACTTGAAGCTTCCAAGTCCTTTGCCTGTAACTTCTTAAGTCAAAGAATGATGCTTATTTTGATAGTAAGTTAAAATACTGTAAGAATTGTAATAAGAAGTTATCTTGAATTGAATGTTCACAAACTGGGTTTGCTTTAAGTAAATGTTGGTCTAGAACTCCTTTGCTTTGGAAACTGAATCTTTTATAAACTAAGGAAAAAATTTTTGTCAGTGATAGGACTCAGACATTGGAACAGATTGTCTAGAGCAGTCTTGAAGATGAAGATCTTGAAGTCTTGAAGATCATCTCCTTTCTTGAAGATGATTGGAACCTGGCTGAACACAAAGCCCTGGGAAACCTAATGTAACTTTGAAATTAGCTGTGCTTTGAGCACAGGGTCAGAACAGATGACCTCGTAATCTTTATTTCAGCCTAAATTATTCTGTCACTTTTAAGCTCTGTCTAGTTAGTAAAGCCAGTTGGACTGCAAATCTTTTCACATGAAGAGCACTAGAATTCCTTGAACTCAAAGACGCTAATAGGGATATTAGAATTTATTTTGGGGAAGAGAAGAATTGATCTACAAAGAAAACTCGGTAAGGTACCGGGTCAATCAGTTAGCTTGTAATTTGGTTCAACTTTTTCCCACTGTTTTGGAGGATTAAGCTAAACTGAATTACTTTCTTTGTTGCAGTAAAACCCACACATGTGGTTTGTTACCATAGCTCATCTGACATACTGTATTTCATTGTTGCTCTAATAACTTGATCAAGTGCTTACATTTTTTGAGTCATTTATTAAGTTTAAATACTTGATGTGGTGTATTATGGAAAATTATTACTTAGGTAGAGATTAGTAAAAGAATTGTAGAGATGGAGCTAGTAGAGGTGGTTAGTAGAATTAGAGGAGTGATTATCAAATAGGAATAAATGCAGTGGAGTACTCTAGGGATTGGGTTTGAGTCTTACCTATTATTTATATTAGTGTGATGTGCCATGATATTTGATACAAGGAAAATATTGTCAATACACAGGTAACTGCTCTGAGGAAGCTAGACTGTTTGGAAAGAAAGTAGTCTGGAGCAGTGTGAGTGGCACAGCTGAAACTTCATCTGAAATGATGCATACATGTCTTGCCATCTGTAGTAAAGAAAGAATAGATAATACTAGGATAGGTGCAAAGAACAATTACAAGAAAGATCAATGGAAGAGGGAGTCTGGCAAAATAGTCTGGGAGGAGGTAAGTTCATCTCGGCAAATATGATGAGGCACTAATCACCAAAGAAGGATTAAAAAGTCTTGTAAGTTGAATGAAATTGACATAAAAATATTTTGATTATAAAATAATTACCTGAAAGTATCTGGTCATCTTAATTTTAAAAGTTTCTCAGTAAGACCATGGGGAGAAAAAGAAACATCATAAATTTAGAAAAGATGTTGACATGAATTTCTGTAACATAGTGTAACATAATTTTTAAAAAGGAAGTAGCAGTCAACTCTAGAATAATTTTCTTGTAGTCTTACAAACTTGGTCAGTAGCTCTGCATGGTGTTGCAGAAGCAAGGGGAACAGATTTGCTAAAATAAACATGGTCATAGAACTCTATTAGCCTTAGAAATCAAATTATTTGGGCTGTTAATTCTATACCATGATAAGGAAGTTTGATACAAAAATAGCACAGAAGAAATAAAACTGTCTGTTAGCAGAATCCTCCTAATAGTCCTGATCATAATGATCACAATCTCTTCAAATATTAAACACTGGAAACTGGCAGGCAGCTTTAATATATATATATTCTAAGAACAAAAGCATTTTCTTTGATAAACTGACTGATATTGTTACCTCATAATGTGTTGTGAACACTATATTATATTTTGTAGTAGTAACTTAAGCACGGTTTCATGAAATTTGAGCCAAATTAATGCTTCCTGCGCAGCTCCCTGTTCTCTTTCTTTCTCCCGTTATTTTCCTCTGCTTCCATATGTATAACTTAGCACTCAGCAGATTGTTTTGTGAGCTACAGCGTTTCTAACATTTCTACCACATTAGAAAATGAGCTCAGCAAAAAAAAATCTCATAATTTTCTGCTAGATTGAGTTAAATCAGTGCACTGAATATCTTGACAAGTAGCAGAACTAGCACTAGGGATGGAATAGGATGGCATAGCCAGGTTTGGTATATGGGAGGAGGGAAGAATAAGAGTGGGGAGCAAGACTTTTCCTTGTAGGCAGTATTAAACTCTTAATGTGTTCAAGTGCAGTCTGAGATAAAGTCTGCTGCCTGTTTTCCCAATGTAATGTATTTTTAATAGATACATATGATAATGTGAATTGCCTCAGAATGTTTTAATATTTTATGCTTCTGTACTGTTAGTTATGTAGATAATACAGCCTAATTTTATAGATTGTCATTCACTTTTGCCATCATAAAATAGTCTTCCTGAATTTTCTGATGGAGTCTGATTTCTCACTTTAAACTGACAAAGCAGAGAAACTGTCTATATACATCAAGTAGGAGGAATTGTTTCAAGCAGTGGTGGGAGCTATACCAAAGCAGTTTAGGTCTTTTCCTTCCACTGTTTATGCTAAGAAGTTGAAAATTAAATGAACGGCTCACAACTGAATTAAATTTAGATGAAATGCATGTGGCTTTTTAAGCAAACAAGTGTCTAAGATGGGAAGAAGGTGGAGTCCAGGTGTGTAAGTCCAATAATAACATTTTCTCTGTGTGTTTCTGCTGTAAGAAGTTTTTAAAAAATATTGAAGTTAATGGGTTCTGCTGTAATTAAAATTACAAAATCAGATTGTCTTAAAAAATAAGAAATTATTAAACAAAAGGGAGTTATGGAAATGTCTGTTGCAAAAAATAATAGTAACTATATTTAAAAGGTGCTTTGTTTCTGATAGTTATGTCAGAGAGAATATTGCAGTCTTTAGGAAAAAAATAATTCTTTTGGTTTTGAGCATAACCATGATAAAATTCCACTTTGCCACTGAGTATGTTTGTTTCCAGTAAGATTTTATTTTCTGTTTTCTGAAAGTTAGGGGATACTACCTCCTTGATAGGCATGGAATTGGTTTGATTGTCAGAGCTCTGCTAGCAGTCATCTTGCTTGATTTGACTGTCTGTTCATTTGATGGTTCATGTTGTGAGGCAGTGGACTTCTATATGAGCGAGTGGAGCCAGGTTTTATAATTTTCAATTTTTGTGGGAAAAATCCCATATCAGAAATATTTAAAGTGTCTCTGCCTTAAATTTAAGAGTTCTGAGCTATTTTTCATGGAAATTCTCATTAATATGGTTTACTGAAAAACATCATGCAAGTACATATCAGTAATGAGCTCTCACAGAAAAGTAGTATTTTTCTTAATTTGACGGGTATATCAGTTTTATTGAAGAACCACTAAAACACTTAAAAACTTATTGGTCATTAAAAGATAACTGTGTAAAAGTTCTGTATTATTTTGAATGAAATACTTGTGTTCTTTTGAAGCAGTGGAACACAACTACCACCACTCCTTGCTAAGAAGAAAGTCATCGCCTGCATGATATATCTGCATTCACAGAAACTTCAAAATGATACAGCCTTTTTAATGGGGGTGGATGAGAGGCAATAAAAGCCGTTAAAGTGTATAATAGCTGTTCCAGGTCTGCTTGTAGAACAGACAAGTATTAATCAAATGTGGGAGTTTGAAATGTTTAGGCATTAGCTTAGTATGTTGTATTAATCTAATTATTTACTTACTGTCTTTTTCCAATGTAGCCAGCAGCCAGCTTCGGGTGTAGCTTATTCCCATCCAACTACAGTTGCCAGCTACACTGTCCACCAGGCACCAGTTGCTGCGCACACCGTCACTGCAGCCTATGCTCCAGCAGCAGCTACAGTTGCAGTAGCCAGGCCTGCTCCAGTAGCTGTTGCAGCTGCTGCAACAGCTGCTGCTTATGGAGGCTATCCTACAGCACACACAGCTACAGATTATGGTTATACACAGAGGCAACAAGAAGCTCCACCACCACCACCTCCTGTCACTACGCAGAATTACCAGGTGTGTTTAAAAAAACCCCAAACAACAAACAATTACTTGTGTAATTTTTAAATGGTATGTTAAAAAGAGGAGGCCTATTTGGATAAGAGAATGTGATATTTATATTTTTTCTTCCATGAATCACAGCTAAAACTAATAGAACGTGAAGTGACTACAGTCTTGTATGGTGTGTATAGAAGATTATCAGCAGTAATACTGCAGGAGCTAAGATTTAGGCATTCACACAATAAGCAATGAATTGACATTTATCTCCAAATGATTTTTTGAACTACTGCTGAAATATTTGTCTCAGCTAGCCTAAATGCTCAAATGGCATGTGGTAAAATGGGTCATGGAACTGATTTAGATGAAAAAAACGTTCCAATAAAAATTTTCACTGGGAGATAGAGGTAGTTCCCTTGTCAGATTCCTGTTTGCTACAGGAGCTCTAGCCCCAAATGCAAGATGATAGAAGATTACCGTAGGAGAGGGACTGTCTTTTGGGTAGATTTTGGGTACCCTTTGTGAGACTACTGCCTAACCTTGTGTGGTTACAGGCTTTTATAAAAGGAAACTGTTGTCTGTTTTCATCTTGCTCTGACCTTTACTGACACTTCTTCATGTTGAATCTAGCAGTTGTCAGCATTTGAGTGGGTCAATTCAGGATAAGGATTCCACAGAAAGCTAACCAACTAAAAAAGGAATAGCAGTATTCCATGGGATTGACAGGCTTCTGTAGAATTTCCTTGATTCTGCACAGATGTGGTGCCAATGCAAGAGATGGAGGTGGGATCATGTAGGGCTGTGAGGAGAGATGTGATGGTACCTCAGACAACTTCCCATTCTTAAACTGGCTTAAATGTCATATGAAACAACATCCTGTCAGTGACTTTTATTCCTCTTCAGGAACAAAGAAACTTAGCAGTACAAATCAGAGTGCTGCATCAGTTTTGCAGTTGGAAGATTTCAGTCTGTAGAGGTTATCTTGGGACTTATTTAACATAAGTGTTTACTCCAAAGTGTGAGAAGTTGCAATGCAAGGGTATATACACATCAGCAACCCCAGCCCTTTGTTTTCAATCAGACAGCTTAGATGCAGAAAGATGAGAGGTTTTACATGGCCAGGTAGTTTCCCATTAGAAATGTGAGCTTTATTTATATTTTTATCAGCTTCTTTGCTACATTACCATTTGTTAGTCAGTCTTCAGTGGATATTTCTAGGCTGGCGTTTTATGCACAAGTTATCAAACTCTTATGGTGTGACTCATATTTAAAATGTGCATTTACTATGAGACAGAGGACATTGAAATAGTATCCCCTATGGTAGTTTTAGTTAGTCCTAGATGTAAGGCTTAATTTTAGTAGGCCCTGATAATCTGACATAGATTAGAAAGGACAAGCATCACCTGACTTAAGGAACCAAAGAAATATTTCATACCAGATGACGCAAACTGAGATATAAATACAGTAGAGTAGGAGGAGTTCTCTGAGTTCCATTATGGCTGAAGTAGAGGCAAGACATGTAGCTGCTGTCTTGCTGAAGTGGGCCTTGGCTGCTGCCACTGCTACTTCGCATTTTATTTGAGTTCAGGGAAGTAAAACATTTTATTGTTATTCTCTCTCTTTTGCCTTGCTGAGTGTCTTTTGGGGTGCTTTATATATCTAGAGTGAAGGAATCTGTTTTCAGTGAGAGGTAGAAAATTGTTGTTATATCTAACTTGTCTAAGTGTGTGTTATATTGTAGTTTCTTTTAATTTTCCCTTTTCTGTATAAATATATATAATTAGTTTAAGTTTAAATCTTAGAGTTTCCAGGTTTTTTCCCTCCCTTTTCTCAGTGGGGAGAGGGAGGCTCTGATACTTTGTATTGAGCAGTTGGCATTTTGCCAGCTCAACCCAAGACAGCCCCTTGTAAAGAATCTTTAACTTTTGTTCCTAATTTTATCAAAGCATTATCTAGATTCTAATTTGCATTTTTATTTGCTTAAAGCTACTATACTGTTGCTGTATATTATAAATTCCTTTGTATGGCTTTGTAATTTGTTTCATATGGTAATAGAAATGTAGAAGTCTTTCCAGTAGCATGTTTACTCATAATTACAAGGTCATTAAACTAGTCAGTTAGTAGATGCATTCAGACAGAAAAGAGTCCCCTAAATTAAAGAAAAATAATTCTACTTTACATAAGATGGATGGAAAAGAGATTTTATTGTTATATTTCTTTGCAATAAAAAGATTGTATACATTAGTACACTTCAGCTAATGTAGTTAACGCCTTGCTACCCCCCAGTTGATCAACTCTTTGTGCTTTGCTATAAATATGGTGAGGATGGGAGAATATATGTACATGTATATGGTGTCTTCCAAGCCCTCCCCTTCTAAGCTTACTAACCATCTCCTGAGTTCTGGAGGTTTCAAATGGGCTGCTTGCCCTGCCCTTATAAACTAGATATGGTTCCCCAGTGGAATAGTTGATAGGCCAAAAAGTAGATAAGGCTTTAAAAGTATCCCTTTCATACTTACAGAAATATAACCAAGAAAAGTATTGTCGGTGATGGGATTTTTAAAGCCAATAAAAGGTCATAGAATCATAGAATAGTTTTGGAAGGGACCTTTAAAAGTCATCCTGTCTAACCCCCCTGCAATGAGCAGGGGCATATTGAACGAGATCAGGTTGCTCAGAGCCCCATCCAATCTGACCTTGAATGTTTCCAGGGATGGGACATGTACTGCCTCTCTGGGCAACCTCTTCCAGTGTTTATCAACCTTGTAAAAAACTTCTTCCTTATTTCTAATCTAAATCTACCCTCTTAGGACAAGGGGCAATGATTTTAAACTATCACAACAGGCCTTACTAAAATGTCTGTCCCCATCTTTCTGATAGGCCCCCTTTAAGAACTGAATGGCCACAATAAGGTTACCCTGGAGCCTTCTCTTCTCCAGGCTGAACAACTCCAACTCTCAGTCTTTCTTCATAGGAGAGGTGTTCTATCCCTTTAATCATCTCTGTGGCCCTCTTCTGGACCTGCTCCAACAGGTCCATGTCTTTCCTGTCCTGAGGAACACACTCAGGTGTAGATGGACCTTCACCTTCATCATCCTTTGACTGGCCTTCTACATCCTCATACCTTTTGTACAGAGGCACCTGGGGGAAAGGGGGGATTTGCCTGCTTCCCCAAGCAAGAACTTGCCTCCATTCACCATATTTCTTTGAGCTACTGCCTTCTGCCTGCCCCAAAGGAAAGATACAGGACTCCCTTCATAGAATCATAGAATCGACTAGGTTGGAAAAGACCTCAGAGATCATCAAGTCCAACCCTTGGTCCAACTCCAGTCTGTTTACTAGATCATGGCACTCAGTGCCACATACAATCTCAGTTTAAAAACCTCCAGAGATGGCGAATCCACCACCTCTCTGGGCAGGCCGTTCCAATGCCTGATCACTCTCTCTGTAAAGAATTTTTTTCTGATCTCCAACTTAAATTTCCCCTGGCAGAGCTTTAGCCTGTGCCCCCTTGTCCGATTGCTGAGTGCCTGGGAGAAGAGACCAACCCCCACCTGGCTAGAACTTCCCTTCAGGTAGTTATAGACAGTGATGAGGTCACCTCTGAGCCTCCTCTTCTCCAGACTAAACAACCCCAGCTCCCTCAGCCTCTCCCCATAGGGCTTGTGCTCCAGTCCCTTCACCAGCCTTGCTGCTCTTCTCTGGACTCGCTCCAGCCCCTCAATATCCTTTCTGAACTGAGGGGCCCAGAACTGAACACAGTACTCAAGGTGTGGCCTCACCAATGCAGAGTACAGGGGAAGGATCACTTCCCTGGTCCTGCTGGACACGCTATTTTTGATACAGGACAGGATCCCATTGGCCTTCTTGGCCACCTGGGCCTTGATATTGGTTTTTTTTCTAGTGGCTTTTCCTGTCTCAGGGAGGGCAGAGCATGGTTCCATGTTTGTAAACATGTGAATATATTGTGATTTGTGGAGATCTTTGGTGTTTTTTTCCTTCATAATTTAGAGGAATGTAATCTGATATAGTCATTATGAAAAACTAGTGTGCAATGAGTTGCTTTTTGGTAACAAAAATAATTTGGAAGGGAAAAAGTGATTTAATAGCATGAGATTAATTCATGTATTATGTCTGAAAAAAAGACCATCAGGGTTGTCTTCAGGCCTGAAGTATCTGTAAACATAAAATTAATTTCTTTAATGCATATATTAGTATACACCTTGTCTGTAAATATTTTTTATCTACTTAAGTAGAATAGAAGAAAATTCTTTGACTCTGGTAGTGGTTTTTATTACTCCAGATATATACTTAAGGAGAAATTTGATGGGCTTTCTTTTTTGAATTTTTAGGATTCCTATTCTTATGTTCGATCTACTGCCACAGCTGTATCTTATGACAGCAAACAATACTATCAACAACCAACAGCAACAGCTGCAGCTGTGGTTGCTGCTGCCCAGCCTCAACCTTCAGTAGCTGAATCATATTACCAGACAGGTGGGTGGCATAATTCGAAGTCCTGTCACTATACAGTCTATGTACTATTTTAATAGCTTAAAAATATGTCTTTGAATATTTCATGTTATCAGATTTATTTATTGTTTTGACATGTAATCCCTGTCAATGTGTAGAAAAACTTGATGCATCTAGAAGATTATTGTGACATTGCTATAAGTAACTATCTTTGAGGTTTGGATTGTTATTAATACACTCAAAATGTACTTCTAGGCAAACATTATTGCTGAAGTAGTTTTAAAATGTCAGTGGTGGGTTCAGATGATAACTTGGTTGAAAGACTTTTTTTAAGATCCTTTAATTAATGTATATAGTTCTTTATTTGTATCATAAATGCTACAAAGCGTAAATATTATTTACTTTTTTAACTATAATTAGAAATAATAGGAAAGTTTAGATGTACTTTGGTTTAGTGTGTACTCTAGTAAAACCATTGAACTAGAAGGTTTTTTAAAAACATGGCAGCATAGTTAAAAATACATAAATCTGAGGCTTACTAGGTGTAAGCTGTGACACAATTAAACAGTTGTGTGGTATGTGGTAGATCATACATAACCATTATTGTAAAAAAAACCACCAAAAGCCAACCAAAAACCCAACCAAAAAAAGGCAAAAACCAACCAAACTAAAACAAAACCCACATATGTGTTTATTCCCTAACATATCATTAAGTATCACTTAATATGGTTTGCATTTCATTCATCTAAAGCATATCAATGTTTATACACTTCTGTTTTCTATCCTAATTAGCTCCAAAAGCAGGATATAGCCAAGGGGCAACTCAGTATACCCAAACCCAGCAAACACGACAAGTGACAGCTATAAAACCTGCAACCCCAAGTCCAGCAACAACTACGTTTTCTATATATCCAGTATCCTCTACTGTGCAGCCAGTAGCAGCTGCAGCTACTGTTGTTCCATCCTATACTCAAAGTGCAACATACAGTGCAACAGCAGTTACTTACTCTGGTAAGAATTTTGCATATGATGCTGCTGGGATCTTTGTTATAGGAGAGGATGTAAATACTCAGAATTTTAGCAGTTTGTGTTCAATTACATCATAGTCTACTGAGAAGTATCAACCAGTTAAATCATAATAATGGAAAAATGTTGTTATGTATCTTTAAAAGAGGTTTGATGATTGTATGTGCCTATTTTGTTACATATACAAAGTGTTAGCATTGCTATGTGCAAAATTTTTTTGTGACTTAGTGTGAAGTTTGGAGACAAAAGATGGGGGATAGAAAAAAAAGGAAACCCATCCACACAAATATAACCCAGGGAAATTTGGAGCATGCTGCCATCAAACAGCAATTACAGAGACAAGGAGGAGCAGTCCAATATAAAACTTGTAGGTTTGGGTTGTCTTGACTCAAGGTGGGAGAATAGGTACTTGTCTTAGTTAAATGACAATATGTCCCAAGAGGCGGGACGTCCGATGAAGTAAAAGCCACCTCCAAATTATTAAATTTTTTTGAAATTACAAGACATTTGAGTGAAGTAGGAAAAATAATAACAGTTTTACTAAAAGCAGAGAACAAAACAGAACAAAACAAAACCAAACAATAACAGAAAAAAAGTCACCTAAAACCACTCTCTTAGTTCTGTGCTGCTGAGATGGTGGCGCAGTCCCGACAGGGTCACATGATCACAATGTAGCTGGAGCAGAGCTGTGGCTGCGTGAGCAGGTGACCTGAATTTTCAGACAGGGGAGCTCTCAAGTCCTTTCAGCACAGCTGCAGCCGCAGCCATCAGAGGCCACGGGGTGGTGGCAGCTGCTGCTGCTGACAGCGAGGAGGCGGCCAAAAATGGCAAGAGCCGTAAAACCATGGTGAGAGAGTAGCCCAACTGCACTTCTGCCTTTGTACTTTGTACCGGAACCAGAGAGAGCGAGTTCAGTAGTGCTAGCAAGTTTTATCCCCCTCAGTTCTCATGGCACTTCCCACTGGGACCCCCCCCATCCCTCCCCGCCCCCACCCTGTGCAGAGATGGGGTAGATGTCCCTCACGCCCTCCAAAACTATATGATGATATGAAAAAATTCAACCAAAAAATCTCCTTCATTTAGCTAAACTATAACAGTGCTACAAAAAAAGACTTACCTCCAAACATTAGAAATCCAAAAAGTAGTTAAAGGTGAAAAGGTGTTAATTTTATGGCCAGATGGTAATCAACTGGCATATTATAGCTACCTTGAACTATTTGGTTTTTTGGTTTGTTTCCTGGTTAAAAAGGGATTTTAAGACTTCATTGAAACAGAGCTTGATCAGAGGATTGAAATAGTTGAACCAGTAGATGTATAAAGTTTATGGGAAAACTGGCTCAAAAGGTATGAAAGCCCAGTTTCCTTGATTTATTAAACTTTGATACTAGAAATCAAGCTGTGTCTAGACAGGGTGTGCTGCAGAGGTTTTAGCAGGCAAGCAACCTGCTTGAAATGAATGTAATAGCATTAGCCCTGCTATCTTTTATCTTCTTTTTTTTTTTTTTTTCCTTCCTCTACATAATATCTGTCCTTTAGAGTTTGGAACTTGAACAGTAAATCTGACTCTGGAAGACTGCTTACTTCAAGTGGCCTTTGATAAATCTTTTATTAAAATTCTTATTTCATCCTACTCGGTCTTACCAGATGTACTAGGAAATTTCACGTATTCTTTAGGGATGCTTTGATATATCTTAACAAAACAGCATGTCTGCAAAGTTTTGTCTAAAATCAAATATATTCCTGATACAAGTGGTATACTATGTATTTGTGTACTGTGAAACATCAAGAAAAATTCAGACTGCCTGACAAGATCTCAATAAATCATTTATATCCTGCCCTTCTTCCAAGTCTATTATGCAATATACTTGGAATTCGTGTATTACGTAATTGATACATGATGTACAGTGATGTAACATTTATTTTATTTTGATCTTTGAGGTACCTCTTTCTCCGGCTATGAAGCTGCAGTGTATTCAGCTGCATCATCCTATTACCAGCAGCAGCAGCAGCAGCAGCAGCAGAAACAGGCAGCGGCAGCAGCTGCTGCTGCTGCAACAGCTGCTTGGACAGGGACCACCTTTACTAAAAAGGCACTATTCCAAAATAAGCAACTGAAACCAAAGCAACCTCCCAAACTGCCCCAGATCCACTACTGTGATGTTTGTAAGATCAGCTGTGCTGGACCACAGGTACCTGTATTATGTATGCTATACACTTAAGTCATAATTTTTTCAGCTAAAAAAATGGCCCCTTTAAGAATATTTGCTAATTTAAAGAGTTGATTCTATACTTATACTAAAGGAATAATTAAATTAAAATGTCTGCTATTATTGAAAGAGGTCATATGAGAAGACAAAAAGATGTATCCCTTTAGCTTGTACAGAGAAGCTTCAGCTGTGCTTTGGACTCCAGAAGTATTCTAAACTTTGAATTTTATTTGTTTTTTTATCATAGTAAACTTCTTAGAAAATACTTTTTTCAAAACTTTGTGAATGGTAAGCCTGAAAATGTATTCATTGTATTCCAGCATCCCAGTTTAGTTTCACAGTGGGTACAAGTGCGTAAAAAGTAGATATTGATTCATGCAGTGTTTACGTGTGTGTGTTTGGAAAACAGTTCTTACTCTTTAGGTGAATTTATCATTATTTCCCACCCTGTCTGCTCTATAGATTGCCAGTGCTTGTATAGGAACAAATAGCAACTTCTGTATTTTATTTTCAACACAGCTTTATTTATGCACTACCTTCTTTTGAACTTATTTTTTTAGTTGTCTGGATACATTTAATAACTGTTGGCTTGCAGTTTGAGGAAAATTCAAAATCAAGAATAATTCAATGCAATGTAGGAAACTGCAACTGAGACAGTTTTCTGATCTTATCAAGCTTTCAATGGTAATATATGTTGACCAGTACTTGATTGAGGAAGTGAGAATGTAGAGGAGAAAAGACCATATCGTATTACCTAACAGTGTAATCCTGGTGGCAAAGAAAATTTCTTGGTTTAAGAAGTGGCCTGCTTATGCCTTATTATATATTGTATGGAAGAAATGTTCAGTGTGCAAATTATTTTTCATACAAAGCATGTGTTTTATACTATGTTCTATATCACATGTATACACATGAATGATGGAGCAGTACAAAACCAGCTGTATTGTTTATTTAAACAGACTTATAAAGAACACTTAGAAGGCCAGAAACACAAAAAGAAAGAAGCGGCATTAAAAGCTTCCCAGAACACCAATAGCAGCAGCACTTCTGCTCGTGGAACTCAGAATCAGTTGCGCTGTGAGCTTTGTGATGTATCATGTACAGGAGCAGATGCTTATGCTGCACATATCCGTGGAGCCAAGCATCAGAAAGTAAGAACTTTCTCTTGTCCTTATTATATAAGTCAGTCATATATTTCTTTCCATTATTTTTTTCTCAGAGAGAACAAAGTATGCAGAAACAATATAATTCAAGTTGTTTTGCTTAAATACATTTAGTTCTGCTTTTTGTTTCAGACATCTTTAAGGTCACTATTAGAAGGGCCTTGTTGGGAGAAAGGGGGAAAACCTGTTGCCACAGCATCAATGAGAAGAGGATGTATTGGGAAAGGTATATAAATTGTAGGAAGAAGGTATAGAGTAAGATGGGGAAAAGTATCAATGAGGACATGCAGTAACATGCTTGTGCCCCCTAACACTTTTCAAAACTTCTCTTGACATTCTTCTTATTTGGTGCTGTGAAGCTCCCTGCACTTTGAAACACTGTGAACTGAGTCAGTGCCAAGGGATGGGATTATATGTTACTTTTTGGTATTTCTTGCAAAGAAAATTGGCATATGGAAGTGTCACGACCCGCTGCTGGGAAGGGGATGGGGGTAACCTAGGTTGTTATTAATCATTCCCTTTGGGATGGATTAAAGTGAAATGACACTATATAATCAGTGTTTATTTAGCAATTCTATATAATGTGACATAAAAGATAACCTTAGCGGGGGGGGGGAAGATGCATAGGGGGAAGAAAGACAGGAGAAGAGTCCAGGACAGCAAGGAAAAAGA
>CM031078.1:4155836-4169347 GCA_013398505.2 Rhegmatorhina hoffmannsi
GGCGTGATTATTGTGGAGAAGGCCCCCTCCCCCGCTTGTGGGTAAACATTTTGGTTTTTCCCCTCAAACCAGGACAGGTTATCACCTCCCTGTGGTGGGTCTGGCTGAGCCAGAATTTATTTCCCCATAGCAGCCCTCACAGTGCTGTGCTCTGCATTGGTAGCTAGAGGAGTGTTGAAAACACACCCATGTTTTGACTACTGCTGACCACAGCACTGTAACATTCCTTCTTCAATCGAGGGTGAGATCCTGGGAGGGGACACAAGTAGGCCAGCTGACCCACACTGACCAAGGGGATATTCCATACCTTATGACATCAATCCAGATATAAAAACTGAGGCAAGGAGCAGGAACAGCAGGCATTTATTATCTCTGATAGCTGCCTGCTGAAAACCGCTACATGTGCTGGAGCTCTGCTTCTCAGAGAAGTAGCTGAACATCACTGCTTAGGGGAAGAAGATATTAACTGCTAGCTTTTGCTTTGTGCGTGTGCATGCTACTTTTGCTTTTCTTTTGCATAAATAGAAACTGCCTTATTGCAACCCATGATTTGTGTTGTTGTTTTTCCCTTCCACCTTACTCTCTCCCCTGTTCAGCTGGGAAGGGGAGTGATAGAGTGGCTGGGTGGGCACTTGGCATTCAGCCAAGGTGAACCCACCACACTCCTATTACCTGGGACTTTACACCTGAACAGATAATCAACCCTGGCAAACTGACACGTCACTTGATGGAAGGGTGCCTGTAGAGAAAAAGCTGAGCTGTTGTAGCAGTGAGAGGTTTTTCTGAATCCCAGCCTGCCCAAACCTTGGCGTGACCTTGGGTTTCAGCGCCAGATACCTGGATGAATTCTCACAGAGATATGGTCCAAGCTCCGAATGGTTAAAAGAACGTTCAGCATAACTTTATTGGGAGGGTAAACAGGTTATATAGGATTTTGAGGGGTACACACAAACCGGGGTAGCTTGGGATAGGTCCAAGGGCTTTGATCACGACCTGAGGGGCTTTTCCCATTGGCTGAAAGCCAGCTTCACGAGGTGTCCACGCGCTGGGCAGCCCACCTCTGGCGACAGTTTGTCGCTGTTTACCAAGGAGCTGAGGTTGTTTACTTCTCCTTCTGGCTGCTCTAAGGTCAGGCTGACCTTGCCAGCCTAACGTGGGGTAGGGAAAATGCAGGGGCTCAGGCCAAGCCTCTCCCAACAGGTGCCTTGCCTACCCCAATGAAAGCCAGCAGCTTCTTGCCCTGTACTGGGGCCTGGCCTGTGCATATTGAGCCACAGTTCAGTACTCTCAGAGGACTCCAGTGGAGGCAGGGACTCAAACTGCACTGTGGCTGAGATAGGGACTCAGACCACAACTACAGTAATTGGATAAGTGTAGCAATGGATTTGCAGTATCTGGAGCTAAAGCTAGTCTAACAGGGAAAGAAGGTTTTGCTAATTGCATCACATTATACCGATAAACAAAGCACCAAGATGAAGGGTTCAGGTGGACTGCAGGCCTCATCAATGTCCAGTGCAACACACAGGGTTGGGGAGCAGCTCAGCTCCCCTTGTCTGGATTATGGCTGCATCAGACCTGCACACCATTATTTGTGCCCACAGATGCACACTCAGGTCAGTGACATTTTCTCACTAGCTGTTGTTACAGTAAAATCAAAAGTGAGCAATTCAGATCTGTAGAAAAACCCTGTGAGACTTAGCTATCAGTCAGAAGCAGCAAGGAGGTCAGCTGCTGCTGGCTGGTAGGGAGGTGGTTTACTCCCCAAGAATTCACATAGTAGGAATTCACAAGACTCTGCAGGTGCACAAAAATAGCCAGGATGAAATAATATAAACATGGGACTTGTAAAAGATAGGTTTTAACCAATTGAAGTATCTAGCGTGGTGGTGTGTTAACTCTTTTAGCCAATAAGCTGTAGTCCTAACCCTATATAAACTGTGTGCTATGTCTAATAAAATGTCTTCACTATGAATCTCATAGATTGTGTTTAGTCCAGTTCCTCCGTCGTTTATTTTTAGTTTAATTTAACTAGCCACCTGGCTTTCTGAACCAGGGAGGAAAACTACCCATTTTGGGCTGATACATTTAGGTATATAAGACTTTTAGGACAGGTACCTTCTTACAGTTGCAAAAGCTGTACTAGGACATTATGATGACCCACCCTTAAGGGAAAGGAAGCAGCTACATAAACAAGGAATCAGTAAAAATAAAAATCAAAGAATGGATGATTTTAACTTCCCAGACATCAACTGGGAACATCATACAGCAGACACAAACAGGTACAGGAAATTTCTGAAGCACATTGAAGATAACTTCTTGGTGCAGGTACTAGGAGAGCTGACTAAGAAAGGTGCCCTCCTAGATCTGTTTGTAAACAGGGGGACTCATGGGCCAAGTGGTGATTTGTGGCTTTCTTGGTCACAGTGATCACAAAGTAGTTAAGTTTCAAATCATTGATGACGATAGAAGTAAAACTGCCAGCGAAACTTTGAATATGGGGAGAGCAGACTTCAGGCAGCTGAAGGAGCCAGTTAATGAGGTTCCCTGGGAATCTGCTTTTGAAGGTATTTGGATCCATTAGTGCAGGCCACTTTTTAAGAGACATCTCTTAAGAGTTCAGGAACAGGCAGTTCTAAAGTGTGGTGTGTGAAACAGGAAAGGCCTTGATGCTTGTTACAGGGAAGGTTCAGAAGAATGCCGAAAGTGAGACTACAACACCATTGAAAACTTAACAAAACAGTATTTTATTACCAGAGGTGGCCAAGTAAACAGGAACCCAAGAAAGAGAGAGAAAAGGAAGGAAATAAGCCCTACGTGTAACACCCCCACTCACCCAGGTGTCACTCACAAGGTTGTCTTACTGACCCCAGAATGCCAAGACAGCCCAGAGCAGAATCTGCATTCTCAAAGCGTCGGTAGGCTCACAAAATAGAGGGCATCCCCACCAGAGGCAACATTGTCTTTTATGTGAAGCGAGAGACCTTAGAGCATGAGCTATCTGCTTTCTATTCCAGTTTGCTGATGACATCTCACCTGGGCAGGTGTAGCCAGCACCGCCCAGCTAGAGGCCCTCGGACCCTCCCCCTGTTATGTAAGTGGTACTCCTTCTGCACGTGTGTGTGGGCATTGGAATTTCCTTGCACTTGTGTGTTATAATCCAGAGGGTCTTTATTAAATGGGTCTGGGGGCTTCCTTCAGCACCTCCTCTTCACTTCCTCCTCTAAATGCCCTTGAAGGGTGATCAGCCAATGGTGAGGGCACAATTAATTTTAGTTTATATAAAATGCTCCCTTCAAGGACAAAGCCTTTGTTTATCAGCACCTGTTTTCCCATAACTTGGCAGGAAAAGAATAAACTTTTAACAGGTGGCTGGGCCGACACACAGACCAAAAGTATTAGCATCTAATTAAGCCCAGATAAAACGCTGTGTAAGAACTGCTCAGCAATAACTAAAACATCCCTGTATTATCAACACTGTTTCTAGCACAAATCCAAAACACAGCCTCATACTAACCACTGTGAAGAAAATTAATTGTTCCAGCCCAAATCAGCAGAATCCTTTACCTTTGAAGGTACATCCATGTGAAGCTGAGCACATTTTTTGTACTTTTAGCTGTTAAGAGATATAACTTATTTGAAAACATGTCTTGCGGCCAAGGTACATATTGCAATATACACCCAGCCTGAAAATTGTCTGCCCCCTTGGACCTCCCTCAGGCATGCCTCCCTGAATTGAGTGGGTGGTCATGAAGGACCACCTCTCTTTCATATCTTCCACTTTGTCAAGATCTTCTGTCCTGCTTTGAAACATTTCAAGGCTTCTGGGCCTTCTGAATAATTTTGACTAGAATATATCTACCTGTTATGTTTCTCTAGGTACATTCTATACAAACTAGATGTTCTTGCTAAAATCTATCCATTGAAATCCTTGACTAGGAACATTAAACAATATTTCAGGAATCTAATACAAAGGTACTTATATAAAGTGCTACTAAAAGTGGTAAAAGAGTTATATAAATTCTATATAATTGTAGTGGGCTGACTTGGCAAAATGTCAAGTACTGACTACAGGGTCACAGAGTCCTCCCCTAAGGGAAAGGGAGGGAGGGAAAAAAACTAAAACCAAAACTTAAAATAGAACTGGTTTATATATTTACACAGAAGAGGGAAAACTAAAAGCAAACTGCAATATAACACATATATACAAAGGTAAGAATAACAACAAACCTCTATACCGAGCTGCCCACCCAATAATACAGATTCCACCACCCAGACCCACAAAAATACCCCAAAAGACTCTTTCCGAGAAACATCCAGTAAGGAAAAGGGAGAGACTAACAATAAAAATGTTTACTTCCCCGAACCAAACAACTGAGAAGTAGCAGTAAGGTTTATTGCTCCTAGCACAGTGATAGCATGTCCACTCAGCACCTGGCCATGAAGATAAGAGAGCTAAGCACCTCCCTACACTTGCTTTTATACTTGATTTGATGTCAGATAATATGAAATATCTCTTTGGTTGTTAAAGTCAGCTGACACCTGTCTCTTCATATCTACGTAGCACTATCAGGGTCTACTAAACTGAGGCTTACTAAAATTAAGGCCTAATCTAGGGCTAGCTAAAGCAAAGGTCAAAAAAATCCAGATTTTAAGGCATCATATCCCCCTTAGAGAGTGGCAGGAACTTTATCCTGTCAAGTATCTGATGAGCCGTTGACCGGGGGAATAATGACCCAGCACACACTGCACCGGATGAACAAAGGTACAAAAGTGAATATTTATTGAGGAATGACATGGATATTTATAGGGTTCTGAGAGGAAGGTTCTGGAACTTGGATGTGACTGGGTAAGGGTAGGGGCGGAATGAACCGGATAGCCAATGGGGAACAACTTGTCAAATGACGGGAAAACTAACCAATAGGAAACCAGGGATTAGGCAGAGGTGGAAAAGGATAGGAGGGGCAGAAGCAGCCAAAACCCACTGGGGGAGGATTCCCCGGCCGGTCCTGGACACTCCTGTGTGGCAGCGGTGGCCGCATCAACAGCTTGAGGCAGGAACAATCCCCTGGACAGAGCAGCTCCGGCCCAGGAAGCAGCCCCCGCACCTCAGTGACACAATGACTAACCGGGAACAAAGCTATAAGGGGAATAAATGTGAGAAGCTAAAAATAAAACCATTTCAGCTTAACCCCGTACAATAAAAATGCATAACTTTTAAGCTCCAGCAACAAAAATCTCTCCTATATGTGGCTGGTCTGGTCCGGGCTGCTCCCCAGTGCTGTCCTCCTTGGAGGTCCATTTTCTGAAGTCCTCTTTCCATTCCTCATATGTTAAGCATTTTCCCACAAATATCTATCACTTAAATCTAATATTAAACCATAAAGACGAACAGCTACTACAACACTGAATCATACAACAAGCCATTATGCAGACCCTAATGATATATACAATTAGTATGAACAGCTGTTTTATCCAGGTCCAGTTTGGTAACCATGAAGTAAGTTTGTGGAAGATATCTCCAAAACCCAAAGAGGTATCTTCAGAAGTTATCTGATGTAGAAATTGAGTTTGTTTCCAAATTTCTACCAGATCCATAGCAATTCTTCAACTTTGATCTACATAAGAACAACAACTAGTGTTTATAACTGTACACATGCCCCCTTGTGAGGCTAGTAAAAGATCGAGAGCCATTCTGGTCTACAAAACTACAAGGCAAACCATGGACTTCCTCTTGTAAGGCAATGATTGCATCTGAGGCTTGATTCTCAATATGTTCAATAATGGCCAAAATGTTAACAAATCTCTTTTTCTAACTCACTTACTCCTAATGAAGGAATAAGAGCTTGTCTTAGTTTGAGGGAAAAACCAAAATGTTTACCAAGAAAACAGAGGAGAGGATTCCTCCACAATAATCATGTCACTCCTTATTACATTTAAGAAAAAGGAACTTTAATTAGAAAATGGATATAAGAAGGATAACTGATCTTAACTACTATATATATACATATATATGTAGATATAGATATAACTGTAAACAGACCAGAGCAAACTACTCCCCCAGCACCAGAAGTAAAAACAAAAGAGAACAACCCCCAAAATGGTAGGTTCCTCCTGGAGCAGTTATATTTATGGACAGTGTCAGTGTCACACCTCAGCTGACTGCGAGGTGAATTCTCAGTCTTTTCCCAGCGAGGCAGAGACAAGGGATGAACACTCACATGGACTCTCTCTCTCTCTCCTTGTCTTTTGTTCCAAACGAAGAAGGAAAAGCTGGGAGTGGAAGAATGGTGATAATTCCCAGGAATCTCCTTGCAGTCCAAGTCGGTCCCCAGGGGAGAAAAAAAAAGGTCTGCAGTGTGTCCTGAAATAGCTGTCTCTCTCCTCTCTTTCTCTCTCTGAAGCCCAGGGTGCCCAGAGATGGAGGGGGAAAAGCAAAGAGCAGAGCCAGAAAAAGAGCTCTCACCAGCAAGCAGTGGCTCTTTTTCTGCAGCTGCCCAAACAAACCGCCCCCTCCCAAAAAAAAAAAAAAACAAACAAAAAAAGTCAAGCCAGCACACAGGGAAAAAGAGAGAAAAACTTCTCCCCACCCCCAGGTGCTGGGGTTCTGTTTTCTCACCTCCACCCCACCATTCAGCTGGAATCTGAAAGTCATCAGCCATCTTTTGTCCTCAGTCCTGGCACTCCAAGCCCGAACTTTTGTGTTGGTAAGGTGAGAAAAATTCTCTGAGGGACTCCTCCCAACACCACCTTCCTGTGTTTGAACCTTTAACAGAGCTCTAACTCAACTGTCAAAGGCAGTGTGAAGTTCAGCAAGGAGGTTATTTGTTCTTTTAATCCTCTTTACAGAAGTTTTTATCCACCCACTTTGTTCTTTAATTTGATCAAATATCATTATATTTGAGATTACAGCCCCAAGAGCATGGGCCCAAACCTTGTTAAGGGGCAAAACTTTCTATGCTTCATTTTTACATATCCAATACCATCCTAAACCCTGCAGGGGAATCATTCTCCAAGGTGTTGGTGCCTTTCCTTTTATAATTTCTGGTGTTAACCTTATTGTGGATTCGGTTTTGTGACAATATGAAGGGAGACTGACCCTTTCCATGGCATTAAGTTATGCAGGGAACTCTGTAACTTTTGTGATTAGGAATTAAGCTGCTCAGGGCTAGGGGTAGGTAGGCCTTAGTGACCTATTCCCATCTTCCAGCTGTGAAAACTCCTGAGCAGTCCTGGAGTTCAGGGCCCTCACCAATGTTTGTCTCATTCATTAAGATACCAATTAAAGGCCAGCTTTTATCGTCGCCAATTGTTGGCATTTGAGTACAAATGCAGCAATCATTTCTATGAAGAATATTGGATATATTTTGGACTAGAGCCAAATGCAAATTTTGGTTCCAAACTTGAATCATGGTTATCGGCAATACACACAGAAAGGGTACTTTAAACCCCATCTACTTTATCTGTTACAGTCTCTCTTGTTCCACTAAGCTCGCAGGAGCAGAGGCCTTCTTAACTCTGCAGTAGTGAATCCAAGGTCCTTTGCTAGCAACTTTGACCACGGTGAGAGTGGTTAGTAGAACTTGAAACAGTCCTCTCCACTAAGCTTGCAGGGGGTTGCTGTCCCACCATCTAACATAGACCCAGTCTCCAGGCTGGAACAGATGAGCCAGAGTGTCTAATCCTATGGGTCTGGATGACACAAGGAATCTCTGTAGTTTCTGCAAAGTAGAGCCTAAGACCATTAAATAATTTTGCAAGTCAATTTTCCCCCTCATGTGAATTTCTCCTGGAATATGGAGTTTGGTATGGCCTGCCATATAATATCTCATAGGGACTTATGTTGTCTCTCTGCCTTGGTTGTATGCGGATCCTCAGTAAGACTATAGGCAAGCCCTGAACCCACATCATAGATGTTTCTTGACAGATTTTGCTTATTTGTGTTTTGAGAATATGTCCTAGTTACAGAGGCTGGGACTAGTTTATCACTACGTGAGTATAATCAAAACTGTGTATTCTACACCCTTTATGTCATCTCTGATAAACTGTTAATAATGAATCGTTGGCAGCAGCTGCCCAGGGCACACCTGATGCCTCAGACTACAAGCTTGCTGTTAAAGAACCCTGTGAGACAGGAGAGTGCTTCTGTCTTCACACCAGTGATTCAGCTGTGATAACTCGCCTCCAGGGAGGCATTAGCACCTTCACACCCAACCTGAGGGGTCATGTTTGCTAGTGGGCCATTAGGGACTGGCATAATAGGCAGCTGCAATGACCTAGACCATCAACAATTCCAAAAATATCCCATGACTCACAGAGTTAAATCACCCATTGTGAAACTCCCCGCCCCGGGGGAGGTACTGGGTATTCCCACCTGAACCTGAGCATATTTAATCTTTGGGGTTTGGGACTTGTGGTACCACTCATCAGATCAAAAGGAGGACCAGAACCTCAACAGGACTGTGACTGCCACTCTCAGCAAGACTGCAACCATGGTACTCACCAACTGGTTTCTTTTCCTTTTACTTTGTAAATCTTTACATTTGTAATCTTTTTAGTTAATCGTAACTCTAACTTTTAATCTCTCTTGAGCTGGGTTCGTTTCTCCCGCCGGTTTACCTTTAAACCAGCACAGAATACCATTTATGCATTCAACTTTGCCACTTGCCTGAGGTTTGTAGGGAGTGACCAAATCCCAAGCAATTCCCAAAGCTCGACTAACCTTCCCCACTACTGTTGCAATGAAGTGTGACCCTCTGTCTGATGACATTCCCAAATGAATCCCAAATCTTAGAATTATATGGTTTAGCAAAACTTTTACCACTTCTGTGGTAGTGTGACAGAGGTAAGTTTGAGGCCAGCCACTGAAAGTGTCAACCAACGCTAGTAAGTACCTGTATCCTTCTTTGCGTGGTAACTCAGCAAAATCTATTTGCCAATAGTCACCAGGAAGGTCTCTGGCCTTTGTTACCCCTAGCATCATCCTTTTGCTAGTATTAGGATTGCTTCAATAGCAGATTTCACTTTTGCTTACTATAGATTGTACAATTTCAGCCATTCCTATTCCTATCATTGTCTTCAAATGTTTCAAAAGATTTGCTGTTCCCCAATGAGTACCCTCATGTTCCCACAAGGCTATCTCCCGAAGGAGTTGGGATGACACTATAACTTGTCCTGTAGGTGTTACAGCCCACCTTCCTTTCTGAATTTCAGCCTAGAGGGACTCAATTAACTGATGGTCCCTCTTATCATATTTTGGGGTGAACCCTGACAGATTGATTTCTTTTTGTGGTATTACTGTGAGGATACCTTTTTCTGTATCCCTTTCCACTGCTTGATCGGCAAAATGATTCCCTAATGATTCCCTTTGTATGAGCTCTGCAACACATAATAGATACCTCCGTAGGCTTCCAAATACTCTGCAGTAGTGCATGGATCTGTTCGGCATGTTTGATCTCACTACCCTGAGCAGTCAGCAGCCCTCTTTCTTTTCAGATGGCTCCATAGGCATGCACAACGCTAACTGCATATTTAGAGTCAATCCATTTATTTATGTTCCGTCCTTCACTCAATTCCAGAGCCCTCATTAGTGCAATCAATTCAGCTTTCTGTGATGATACATCTGATGGCAAGACCTTCACCTCAGTTACCTTGTCCATAGTTGTCACAGCATATCCTGTCATTCGCTTACCATCCTGCACGAAGCTGTTTCCATCAGTGTACAATTCCCAGTCTAGGTTTTCCGGAGACATGTTCTTCAGGTCTGGTCTGCTGGAATAGGCCTATTTTATTGTCTGCAAACAGTCATGTTCTGGTACATTGTTAGTCAATGTTGAGGACAAAAACATAGCAGTATTGACAATAGATATTGTTTTTAGAGTACTATCATCCTGTTCCAACAACACAGCTTGATACTTCAGCATCCTGCTAGGGGACAACCAGTGACTCGCCTTCTGTTTGAGTACAGTCTGGACCATATGGGGTACATACACAACAATGTGCTGTCCAAGGGTGAATTTCTGAGCTTCCTGGATCAATATAACAGTGGCTGCCACAGCCTTCAAACACCTAGGCCACCCTTGACTAAGACTGTCTAGCTGTTTTGAAAAGTAAGCCACAGCCCTGCACTGGTTTCCAAGGGATTGTGACAGTATCCCCAGAGCAATGTTCTGTTGCTTGTATGTGAACAACTCAAAGGGCTTAGTTAAGTCTGGCAGTCCGTATGATGGTGCTGACATCAAAGAACATTTCAGCTGTTTAAATGTGGCCCTGGTATTGTCCATTTATACCACGAATTCCTTATCAGCCACCTTTAGTGCTTCATATAGAGGTTTTACTAATAATCCATAATTAGATATCAACAAGTGTCACCAATCTGCCATTCCCAGGGAAGCCTGCATTTCTCACATGGGATAAGGATCCAGAAGATGACAAATGGCTTCTTTCTGATATGTGCTGAGAAACTGATGTCCATGGATGTCAAGCTCCAGATAGACTTGTTTCCTTTGCAACATGTGCTTTTTCTTTTGAAACTCTATACCCACTCAGTCCCAAAACATGTAACAAACTTACAGTGAGCTGGATGCACTCGTCTTGATCTTTGGCAGAAATTAGTATATCGTCCACGTATTGCAAAGCAACTCCTTATGATTGCTGTCTTCTCCAGTCCTCCAGTTCTTTCACCAGCTGATTTCTGAATACAGCTGGACTATTTTTAAATCCTTGTGGTAAAACAGTCCACATCAATTGTGTTCTTCTTCCTGTTTCAGGATTCTCCTATTCAAAAGCAAAAAGTTCTTGGCTGTTTTTATTCAAGGGAATGTAGAAGAAGGCATCCTTAAGATCAAGCACAGTAAACCAACCTAAATCATCTGTTAGTGTGGTTAAAAAGGTATAGGGCTTGGCTACTCCTAGGTATATATCTTCTGTTATTTTGTTAATTGCCCTTAAAATCCTGCAACAATCTATAGCTCTTGCCATCAGCCTTTTCTATCTTTAGGATGGGGGTGTTGTATTTAGATTGACATTCTATCAATAACCCAAATTTAAGAAAAATTTCAGTTATAGGTACTAATCCCTTATGACTCTCTATTTTCAAAGGGTATTGTTTTTGTCATACTGGTGTTGCTCCTGGTTTGAGTGGGATGCTTACAGGTTCTGCTCATTTGGATCTCCCAGGAAAGCCACTAGCCCACACTATAGGGATCCTCAACTTCTGTGGGGATCTCACCGTGGTCCTCCTGTATGAAAAAGGTAGCTACCTCGACATATTTAGTCTCAGGAATTATAAACTTTATCCTCCCTTTACTAAATCTGATTTCAGCTTTTAGCTTTTCCAATAGACCCCTACCCAGAAAAGGCTTAGGAGAGTTTGGCAAATAGAAAAATTGGTGAGTTACTGTTTTAGAGTGGGTTCAAAGGATTGCCAGAAAGTGAACTAGACACGCTGTTGAGAGATTAACAAACAGGGGGTTTTTATTAACAGAAATTGCTGAGTGACAGGAGTTTTATGGTGGAAAAGGAGGAGGAAGCAAACGGAAGGGAAGAAACCCCTCAAAGAGAGGTAAACCCAGGCACGCGAACGCCCCCCACTCACCAAGGGGAGTGCTGCTGAACTACTAAGGTCTTACCAACACACACACACACTTAGATTTTCCAAAGGAGGAAGCCGAGACCGTGTGCGCCAGCTGACTCACTGCAGTAACAGGTGCTCCCGGTGTTTTAAAATGCAAGGTTTTCCTGCGCGGCATGCAAGCCCCCCCGCACACCAGTCATCTGCCCTTAAAATACAGGTGGCCAGTGACGTCTGACTAGGCAGGTGTGTCCAATACTGCCCCTAACACCACCTAGGCTGAAGTCACCTGCTCCACCCATTTATTGCATAACAGTTTTCTCTCTGTGCATGTGTGTGGGCATTGGAATGTCCCTGAGCATGCGCATAATTGCTTGGGGGTCTTCAGTTATTTGGGTCTAGGGGATAGCCTTCCTCCTCTTCTCCCTCAGTTTCTCCTTCAAACAACCTCCAAATGCAACTACCCAATCAAAAAAGGCCAATTATTTTTAGTTTATAGCTAGCTCTGTCTTCAAGGGCGAAGTTTCTACTTTATCTCTTCTTGTTAGTAGCAACAAGGTAGGAAATAATATAAACTGTGCCCAGATGGCTGGCCGAAACACAGACCAAAAATGTCAACAATTTTAATTTCTGCCACATTCCACCCCCTCGTCTGTGTTTGGACCATGCCACAGCTGATTGACTTTAATGGCTTTCTCGATGGAGTATTACTTTTGAAGCAACACAAAGAAAGTTTGTAAAAAGCAACAACTAACAATCTAAATAACAGCAAACAACAGTATCTTAATAATCATGTCCATCAAGTGGATTTTTAGCTGTCTTTTACTTGAAGTTCTCTTGCTGAAGCACAGGACGCTTTGCCACAGTCGGTTAGCCAACAGTACTGCAGGAGATTAGTGTCCCACTACTTAACACTGACAGTCTTCTAGTTGAAACAGGTGAACAGAAGCATTGAATCCTATATGTCTGGATAACTTGATGATCTGCACATTTTCTGCAAGATATAAAGTCTAGAGCATAACAATGAAATTTTTTTTGTATTTATTTTTTTCTTGTAACAGAACTTTAAATTCTAGGCTTTGTTTATATTTTTACTGCATAAGAGGGAATTAGCCTTTATACAATGAAGCGATTGACTGCCAGTCATGAATTTATGGGCTTACCTGGAATTTACTTGAGGCAGGGTGTGTCTGGAGTTTGATGCAACACCGGACAACACCCTGGTCTTGTTAATTGCCTTCACAGAGAGCTAGTATCCTCTGTGGAGATTTTTAGCCCAGTCAGAGGTAGGTCACTCTGCCCTGAGCTACCTCTGACTGCAGTCAATCTACTTCACCTCACAGAGTGGTAGTACAGGCACCTCTTGCCTCCATGGTATAAAAGCTTTTTTTTTATTAGCAGTAAACTATACATTTGCATACTAATGCTTTAACAATTGGTTACTATTAAATTAGCTATTGACTTTTGTATTTTGCACGTTAGCTACACTTTTGAGTTTTAAAACTTTTTTGCTGAAAGACATTTACAAAACACCAGAGCAAGAAGAATGTATTCAGAACATAATTGAAATTTACTGAATTAAGGCAGTTATTAAGCAGGGCACTAGCTAACCAAAAATGGCTTAGACAGAGCAGTTATTTTATGATGTTACTGATTTACTTCACAGACAGTAGTTGAGAGGTAAGCCAAGGCAATTGTGGCTGTGGGCTGACAATCAAAACTTACAGCAAACCTTATTTTGCAAAGTTACACATCTTACAATAAAAGTATTTGCTATTAAAGTTATTAACAAACTTGAAGCTTTATCTACTTTCATTAGTACTTAGCAACTTAAACTATGTTAATACTTAATTATGACCATAGGCTGTTGGGATTTCATATGCTGTTAGATCTAAAAGGCAAAGCTGTGTATTGAACCTGCCTCTGTATTTAGTGTGTTGTA
>CM031078.1:4169447-4195599 GCA_013398505.2 Rhegmatorhina hoffmannsi
TTCTGCTTGGATAGCTCAGTCTCACAGGGCTTCTATAGATCTGAATTGCTCACTTTTGATTTTACTGTAACAACAGACTTACTAGAATTATTTGCTATAAATTCAGGCCCACTTTCAAAATAACCATTTTAGGTACCCTCTGGAGTTCATTGGTATTTGCTCTTGATTAGTAGAAATGAGTTAGTGGGAACATCCAAGAATTTATTTAGAATGGTTGGAAGTATTAACTGCTATATAAAGAGTACACTGATGCATTTCAGGCGATATGAAGAGGACATGTACTGGAGGAGAATGGAGGAGGAGCAGCATCACTGGGATGACCGTCGCAGAATAGCAGATGGAGGATATCCTCATGGTCCTCCCGGACCTCTAGGCCTGCTGGGCATTAGACCAGGAATGCCTCCTCAGCCCCAAGGACCAGCTGTGAGTTTTTTTTTTTACTTGAGGAGGAAAAAAAAAAAAAGAAATCATACTTACCAAGAGGCACAGTTAAGAACTATAAATTATTCAGTGCTACTTCAGTTGTCTCCAGTGTTTCTTAATAAAGGATTTAGAAAAGTGAAGAAAAAATAATATACTAATGAAACTCTGTAGGTGGACCTGTCTTCTGAAATAAGCCCACTTATATGATGAAAGGATGCCTTGAAGACAAATATTGTTTCTTCTGAAATAGAAGTCACTCTGAATTTGTGTACTACTTCTTAATTTATTTAATTGCACTATACTTTTATTTATTGAATTGTGGACAAATGTATGGATAACAAGTGGTTGGATCATCGGTCCCAGAGGATAATCGTTAGTGGTGGGCCATACTCTGCCTGGAGGTCAGTAACAAGTACAGTGACACGTGTTTATCCTGGGATTTGTCTCATTAGCACCATATCAATAATCTGAAAGGTGATGGAGTGAGTGCATACTCATGAGGTTTGCAGCTGACATGCAACTGAATAGGTTCAGGGTGGGGAGAACAGCTGATACCTTTGAGGGCAGGGCTGTCATCCAGCAGGACCTAGTCAGATGGGAAGAATGGACCAACTGGAACTTTATAGAATTCTGCAAGGATGAATGCCTAATGCTGCACTTGGGAAGGCATAACCACTTGCACTGAGGGGCTGGGTAGCAGCCCTGATGAAAGACACCAGGGGTTCTTGGCAGATAGTAAGCTGAACATGAACCAACCATGTGCCCTGGCAGCAAGTAAGGCTAACAGCATCCTGGGTGATGTTAACAGGAGTATAATCAGTAGATAAAGGGAAGTGATCCGCTTTCATTAGACCCAAACTGCAATACTGCATTCAGTTTTGGGCTTTCCAGTACAAGAAAGATACTGATAAACTAGCAGGTTCAGTGTGGGGCTACTGGGATCAGGGGTCTGGAGTGTGTGCCCTGTGAGGAGAGACTTGAGGGATCTGGGCCTGTTCAGCATGGAGAAGACAGAGCTTCAGTGGAATGTAATAGCCTTCTAATACCTGTTCATTATAAAGACAACGGAGCCAGGCTCTACAGTTGTGAGGGGGCGAGATATAACCAGCTTAAGCTGAGACAAAAGAGATGTAAACTGAATACAGGATTTTTTTTTTTTCTTTTCTCCACACAGACCTTGTGAAGCTTCCATCTTTGGCGGTTTTCAAGAACCGACTGGATGAAGCTCCGGGCAACATGATATAGTCTTATAGCTGACCATGGTTTCCACAGGAGGCTGGACTAGAGGACCTCCTGAGGTCCCTTCCTATTTGAATTCTTCCGTGATTCTATGAAAGCAATCATGGATACTTTATTTTGCAGCAGTATGCAAGTATTTCCCAGTTAACAGAAAGACAATAGATACATATGTTGGGGAGGTACTTTTGATCCTGGGGTTTCCCAATTTGTTTATTCTCGATACATTTCATGGTTTTTTTCAGATATGATTGATTGTGATCAGTGTAAGCTGTTAAGGACAGTTCAGTTCATGTTTTGTTACATCTCAATAATTTGAAGTTTGAATATTCTGTTGTTTAGCCACATGTTTGGTTTTTGGTCACAGATCACCTGTGAACTTTGAAGTATATCATAGAAAAGTTTGTGTTAGACAGGACCTTAAAGATTATCTAGTTCAAATCCCCCTGCCATGGGCAGAGACACCTTCTGCTAGACCCGCTTGCTCCAAGCCCCATCCAACCTGACCTTGAACACTTCCAGGAATGGGGCATCCACAGCTTCTCTGGGTAACTTGGGCCCGTACCTCACCACCCTCACAGTAAAGAATTTATTCCTAATATATAATCTAAACCTACCCTTTTTCAGTTTAAAGCCCTTGTCCTATCACTACATGCCCTTGTAAAAAGTCCCTCTCCAGACTTCTTGTAGGACCTCTTTAGGTACTAGAAGGTGCTATATGGTCTCCCTGGAGCCTTTTCTTCACCAGGCTGAACAGTCCCAACTCTCTCAGCCTGTCTTCATAGGAGAGGTGCTCCAGCCCTCTGATCATCTTCCTGGCCCTCGTCTGGACTCACTCCAGCAGGTCCACATCCTTCTTATGTTGGGGTCCCCATAACTGGATGCAGTACTCCAGGTCGAGTCTCATGAGAGCGGAGTAGAGGGGGAGAATCACCTCCCTTGACCTGTTGCGTACCCAAATTTCAGAAATGTGCTTTTTCATCTGTTTAGCCTCTACGCCGCCCTGACTCCTCTGATGACCGCTATGTGATGACCAAACATGCAGCTATATATCCAACAGAGGAGGAACTTCAAGCAGTCCAAAAAATTGTTTCTATTACTGAGCGTGCTTTGAAACTTGTTTCTGACAATATGACTGACCATGAAAAAAGCAAGAGCAAAGAGGGAGATGACAAGAAAGACAGCAGTAAAGACAGGTATTTTTTCCTTATTATTTTTGAAGAATTTTATGACTTGTTTCTGAAGTAATTTTATGTTTTTTCTTGTACTGTTATCAGTGCTTTCAGGAATTCTGTTCCTTTTGGGTTTTGATATGGCATATGTCACTGTGGCCTTAAGAGTATAAGGAATACTCCTATTTTATTTAATTTTTCTATCTCCAGGTTTAGTTTTATGATTTTTATATTATTTTAAATGTAACTTTTAACTATAATTCACAGAGCTTTGAAAGGAGTTTTACGGGTGGGCGTTTTGGCTAAAGGTTTGTTGCTCCATGGAGACCGAAACGTCAATCTTGTTTTGTTATGTGCTGAGAAGCCCTCAAAGATGTTACTCAGTTGTATTGCTGAAAATCTTCCCAAACAACTTGCAGTAAGTAGTATTTAGCTTTTTGGATTTGAATTTTGGTAAAGATACTATAAAAGTCTGTCCTTGAGTCAAATGTCTAGTGCTGACCATGCTGCATTTCATAGCTCAGGTTCGGTTTCTTTTCATTTTTTGAATGTTTCTGTCTGAATTCAGGGACTGTCTGCATGTTTGGCTTTCTGTATATTGTGTCCATACAAGTGTCTAGGTGCTTATGCTAGCGGTATAGTATCAATCATTATTTAATAGATTTCATTTAACTGGGAAATAGAAATGAGCAGAAGACTATTACTCAGTTACCAGCAGTGATAGAGGTAATTTGTGCAGTGTTATAGGAAGCTTGCACTTCCTGAAGGTCAAAGTTCTCCATTAATGCCAGTCTGTTTGTACTTGTCTTGTTTCCAGTTTTTATGTGTCAGTGCTTTGTAGTCCCACAATTAGTTAACTAAGTCTTGTGTGGTTTTTAATTTGACACAAAAAAAATACACACAATCTTAAACCATTCAGCAAAATTCATATAAACCATTTGCTGTATTTCTGTAAGAAACGAAAGTACGTAATGAAGTTTTTAGCTTCAGTGCTCTCTACTGAACAAAGCCTGTTCATCATTACATATAGAATGCTTGTCACAGCATTAGTATTTTAATGCAGTCTGGTAAAATGCTTGACAGAATCAGTGGCATGGTAGAGGCATTAGCAGAATCAGATTAATTAGAAAATAATCTTGGGTTTGCTCTTGTTTGAAATAACAGAACAGAAGAAAACTTAAAAACTTCACATCTTGGTCTGGCTTTGTGGAGAATTCACTTGTCCCTCTAGTTTGTGGAAGAAGGTGATAGAGGTGCCTACAGCTTTATTTTGAGGGTGTTTAGAGTTATTAAATCTAGTTACAAGAACCAATTCTGAGTAACCACCTTGTTACTCTTACTTTTTCCCCCCCCCGGTGTTAATCTTACCCTTTGCTCTCATCAGAGGATGTTGCGATAGCCAAGTATAGAATGTGACTTGCAGTACCCATCCTGTAACTGTGAGCTTGAAGAACCATCACTGCATCTTTGTGCTTTTTAAAAGCTCCTATGTTCCAATGAGAAAAATATCAGACTGGCATTTGAAGTGGCACTGAGGCTTTTCTTTATCTCAAATGCTGTCAAGATTCTTGTTATGTAATTTACTTAGTATATGAATTTTACTTATGAGTAAGTTTGCTCTTTTTCTTTTGCATGTTTGGCAACTGCTGTGTGTTTTCATTAATGATTTGAAAAGAGTATGCAAGTCCATATACATACATATATATATCTTAATTGCATATAATGTTGTTTCTTTGAATACAGAGGAATCTGCTTCATATAATTATATTGCGTTTCTGTCTCTCTGTTAAAAGAGACTATGTTGAAATACATTTTCTTCCCCTTACTTTTCTTGGCCACATGCTAATAGAAATTTCTGTTTCTTGATATTTAGGTAATAAGTCCCGAGAAATATGATATCAGGTGTGCAGTCCCAGAAGCAGCAATAATTTTAAATTCATGTGTGGAACCCAAAATGCAAGTTACTATCACGCTGACATCTCCAGTCATTCGGGAGGAAAACATGAGGGATGGAGGTTGGAGGTTACTTCTATCTATTCTGCTTAAGGTGGCATTAAGGTCCTAAAAGGCAACATGCTGGCATAACTAATGTATTTGATCAAAACCTTATTTCTCAACAAGCAGTCTCAGTAGAGAACAATTAGTTATAAAAAATGCTTATGTGATGCATTTAATTTTTAAAAATTCTAACTTAAATTCCAAACTCAACTTTCTGGAAAAGATGCGAACTTGCTATTTCCCCCCCCCCCCCCATACATTTATAAGGGAAATTAAGTATTTTATAGCAAGTGGCTATAAACTGGCTTTCTAGTGCAGTCTTGCCCTAAAAGAAAGATTGTATGGTTTTAGAAAAATCACATTTTCAGGTTTTAGCTGGATCAGTATTACCATCATTTACACATTTCAAGTAGCAGCACTACTTAAAATGCACTTGTATAATAGTTTTGATGGTAACAGTGCTTATAACTTTAAAAGATGATGTTAATTTTTTTCCAGATCCCTGAGGTTACTTTTTGGTTCGGAGTACTTTTGGAGTATGTTTAGGCTCCTGATATTGCAATCAGTCTTCTATCCAACTTGCAAACTCAGACTAGTAGAATAAAAAATGGCTTTGTCATTTCAGCTGTAGCAGAAAGTGGAGTTTGTAAATAAAATTATGTTTCTGAAGTTCACAGTTTCTCTGGTGCCAGCAATGTTGCTTTTAGGTCTGTTTTGTAATGCTTTCAAAGTTCTAAAAGCTTTTTAAGCCAACAGGCATGATTAATGTCTGTAGTACATTGGTTCTTTTTGTTTATGGGTCAGATAAAATTAAGTTTTGTTTCCTTTTAATCCTGTATTTTCATAGTTGAAAATGATCATGACAAACAAGGTTCTTGTGTTTGACAGTGAATTTACGGATAGGAAATCTGAGGCTATCGTAACACTTCTCCTATGCAGGTTGAAAAAAATTGTATGTATGTATGTATACATGTGCTTGTGTATATATGCATTTATATAAGCCACAGAGACTTTTTTTATTTCATCTCATCATTACATGTCCTCTAAATTACTTGAAATTTTTATATTGCATTAGTAAATGTTCTGTATCTATGATTAGTGTATTGTAAGTGAGCTATGTTAACCAAGTCATCTTACATAAACAGAAAGAAAAATGTCAAGATATATTCTCTAGTTTGGATGACTTCTGAAGAGTCTTAAAGAGTGCTTTGTACATGATTTTTGAGCTGTACGTATTATTCCTAGCTATAAAGTCTTTGTACATGTACTGTCACACCCAACCAATTCTTGTTTTTTGAAAATCTAAGTGTAACATGACTCTTAATTTGTCTGTGCTGAATCAGACTTCATGTATTAAAGTTCATAAAGAATACTTTAAAATATTTGATTATTAAATTGCGTTAAGGATCAAATGAAATTAACCTTAAACACCACATTTGTTTATTAACATACTGTGAAAAAGTGCAATATTGATCCTGCCACAATACTAAATTTCCATTTTCTGGTCTAAAATTCTATGATGTAGACTAAAAAGAAAAAAAATTAAATTACTATGATCAAACCTGTAATTTATGCTACCTAAAGGAAACAAATCTGTACTTTTGTCTGACCCACACTTGAGTTAAAATGATCCTTGTGAGTTTATTCACTGCTGGAGTACTGCCTCTAGGCAAGAAAAATCCAGTTAGATTTATCTTCCAAGACACTGAGCAGTATAAAATGTTCACTTTTGAAATTAGAGCAAATAGAAGACTGAATTGCAAATTATTGCAGCAGAGAAGGCCTTATTATAAAGACTGCTGCTTATTTGCTGCAGAGTAATAGTATGCGTTTGTGGTTTTTCTTACTGCAGCTCCTCATGCTCTGTGTCTTACAATGGTTTAAAGATTTTGGTGGGTTCTTTTAGCCTGCTTGCAGAGCTAGTTCATGTGATAAGGAAGGCTTTACTGGAGGAACCAGTTTGAGTAAAGATGAGACTGAGACTTGCATGTTGAGTAGAATCAAGTTTGATGTGTAGCAATCCAATTACATGATAAAAGGCTAAAAAAATAAAAAAAACAGTGTGAAAAAAATTGTTAACCACATAGCTACTGTTCCTTACAGTATTGTGCATTTGACATTTTACCCGATCTGATATGTTCAAAGGGCTCTAACCCCTACCGTGGAGTCTTTCCTTCAGCAAACAAAGTGTACATACTTATAAAAATATATACGTGTGCGCATGCGTCCTTTTTTCATCCTTAGCTAACAGTCCTGGTCCAAAGCCTTCTAGCAGAGGGACTTGATTTCTGTCAGGGATTGCTGCCAAGACATTGGAAGGATTTTTGACCAAAGTTTTCTAAAGCTCAGTGTCACACCTGCCATGCTTTACAAAAGAGGGGATTTGGACGCATAGTCCTAGCATCTGCTGTTACTTTGGGTTTTTTCTTTTTGTCTTTGTCTCTATCCTAGAATTAAGTAGTGTTCACTCTAGTCTTTAAATAGTTGACTGGGTAAAATGTGTTTCACATAATAAAACTTAGCAAAATTGATATGCCTGTTAACTTTTAATGAAGAGGTATATCTAACTGAAGATTAACTCCTTATATTTAGGGTAGTAATAAGTTATATAGGGTAAGAATCCATGCTTGTGTTTTGTAAACAATTCAGTTTTTTTGTCTTAGCTTAACAGGATGGTATTTAGGAATCTGAATTTAGTTAAAGACTATTTAAGAGGTTAATTCTGAAATGTGAAACAGTTGCAAAAACAGTTCCAAAAGGGCCTTGTGGTCTTTTCCATTTTGGTAACAAAGGGCTCTCCTTTGTAATTAATCTTTTTGTGAACATTTAAATATACAACATCTACTGCATTTTAGAATAATAGAATCATTTAGGTTGGAAAAGCCCTCTAAGATCTTCGAGTCCAACTGTTAACCTAACACTGCGAAGTCCACCACTAAACCACATCCCTAAGCACCAAACCTACATGTCTTAAATACCTCTAGGGATGGTGACTCCACCACTTCCCTGGGCAGTCTGTTCCAATGCTTGACAACTCTTTCTGAAGAAATTCCTCCTAATATCTAATCTAAACCTCCCCTGGCACAGCTTGTTACTATTGGGGTCCCCTTATCCTGAGTAAGGGGGCAGCGTGAATGACGGTCCGAAGAGCTCAAGCACAGCAGGCATCAGAAGGCTTTGATCAGAAGGCTTACAAGACTTTATTCAAGATAGTTTCACAGACAGTTCATAGTAGTAGTAGTAGATAGTTCTAGATCTAGTTCTAGTAGTTCTAGTCCTCACTCAGTAACATCCACACCTTTTATATCCTCTCACATCCAACATGTCATGACATTATTGGTTAACCAATTCACTTCACATACACCGAAGCATCTCATTGGTCACAGGACCCCCCCACACACTACAGGTAGCTCTCTTCTCTTTAAGGGAGAACTCTAAACTGCTTTCCTTAAGGGATGCACTTACAGTCACCCCTACATGTTAACTGGGAGAAGAGACCATCACCCACCTTGCTACAAACTCCTTTCGTGTAGTCATAGAGAGCAATAATGTCTCCCCTGAGCCTCCTTTTCTCCAGGCTAAAGAGCCCCAGTACCCTCAGCTGCTCCTCATAAGACTTGCACTCTAGACCCTTCAGCAGCTTCATTGCCCTTCTCAGGATATGTCCCAGCACCTCAATGTCTGTCTTGTTTTGAGGGGCCCAAAACTGAACACAAGATTCGATGTGCGGCCTTATCAGCACTGAGGTATGAGGGGACAATCACTTCCCTATTCCTGCTGGTCACACTATTTCTGTTACAGGTCAGGATGTCATTGGCCTTCTTGGCTGCCTGGGCACACTGCTGGTTCATGTTCACCTGGCTGTTGGCCAACACCCCCAGGCCCTTTTCCACTGGGCAACTTTCCAGCCACTCTGCCCAAAGCCTATAGCTCTGTGCAAGGTTGTTATGACCCAAGTGCAGGACTCAGCACTTTGCCTTATTGAACCTCAGACTGTTGACCTCAGCCCATTTATTTAGCCTGTCCAGATCCCCTTGTAGAGCCTTCCTACCAGATCAACACTCCCACCCAACTTGGTTTTGTTTGCAAACTTACTGGGGGTACACTTTATTCCCTTGTCCATATAATTGAGAAAAATATTAAACAGAACCGGCCCCAAAATTGAGCCCTGGGGAACACCATTTGTGACCAGCTGCCAGCTGGATGTAACTCTTCTTCACCACTCTCTGGGCCAGGCCATTCAGCCAGTTTTTTACCCAGTCAACAGTGCACCTGTGCAAGCCATGAGCAGCCAGTTTCTCCAGGAGAATGCTGTGGGAAACAGTGTCAAAGGGTTTATTAACGTCTAGGTAGACAACATTCACAGCCTCACAGCCTTTCCTTCATCCACTAAGTGGTCACCTGGTCATAGAAGATCAGGTCATTTAAGCAGGACCTGCCTTTCATAAACCCATGCTGGCTGGACCTGATCCCTTGGTTGTCCTATAGGTGCCACATGATGGCACTCAAGATGATCTGCTCCATAACCTCTGGCACCAAGGTCAGACTGACAGGCCTATAATTCCCCAGATTCTCCTTCTGGCCCTACTTTCAGACATTCCGCTTTGTTTTTTTTCTTTTTTGGCTTTTCTTTTTCTTGCTGAATCATAAGTAAAGCAGTCCCTTTTCAGATCCTTCCTTGCATCCCGAAGGATATTGGAGCAAATATATCATGGGCTGAGGAATATATACGAGTAAGAGAGGGTATTAAAAAGTAATGGAACTCTAATACTGAAGAGCATTTCACATTCCTTTAGACAGTTTTTATTAATGCAAAATAATTTCCATTTTAACGTATGATAAAAATAACATTACAAAATATCTACTGCTTTTAAGTGGTTTTTCTATAAACTTAATTTTTCTTTAAAAGGGTAGGTCCCAAATAGCACATGACCATTAAAATTTACATGAAACTAAGTGTGAATGTTTCTACTTTGTTAAAGTGGATTTTTAGTGTTCCTTCTGTCTTGTGTTCTCTGTATTGGGGCACTGTGTCCAGCCATCCTTCCTTCAGTATTTAATTTTAGGGGATATGTGTTTTTCCAGTGTTAGCTTAAAGAAAGAAGTACTACGTATTGCATTTGAAAATAACCTGACCGCTAAAGTTTAATATGATTCCACAATCTTCATACTGGGTTGATTCCCTAATACTAATTGAATGGCTTTTATTGAACAATTACTTTTGTTGTTCAGGGGTTTAAATTTTAAATGGCATGTGTGACATTGAAGCTACTTTAAATGGTCAAACACCCATTCCTCACTGCATTTTGCCAATTCAATCCATTTTAGATGTAACCTCGGGTATGGTGAAAGACCCATCGGACGTCTTGGACAGGCAAAAATGTCTTGACGCTCTGGCTGCTCTACGCCACGCCAAGTGGTTCCAGGTTTGGAACATCATTTTACTTTCTTTTTGTAGCCTTAGGAGAGATTAGTTTAGTTGCAATATAAATGTTTAACTGTGTGAAAACACTCAGTGTTGTTCATGCTGATAATACTTAATATTTTTTCTGGTCCCTAAATTTAAATGTAGAAGGTTGAGTATGGAGGAACTGCTTTATGCAGTTATTGCTCATGTGAATTTTTTTTTCTGGTTATTGAGAAGGCAATGTTGAAAGTTTGACTCGCTTGGGGGTGATCACATATTGTATATTTGTTATGTGTTCCATAAGGCTGCAGAGTAACTTTACTTTAAATAATGGAATATGTGTTTAATGTGGTTAGATTTAAGACTTTTTTCCTATTTCTTTACATGTAGAGAATGAACGGCGAGAAGCAACTGTTTAGTTTAGCGACTTTGCATTCTAGCAAAGGCACATTAAAGAAACCAAACAGATTCCCTTGACCTTTCAGTCTCTATACCTATTTCTTAGACCTTTATTCTTTTTATTTCTAATATAGAAAAATATTGTATTTATTGTTGCAAGTGAACATAGGTCAAAGGGTACAGGGAATCAAGAAATTTTATTCTTGTATAATCTGTGCACTTTGACTTCTATCACCTTAAATTACTAACCCTGTATAAAATACTGCTGTAAATGGCAGCTCATGGAATAAAGTTGTAGAATGGTTTGTTTCAGTCTTGTATCTGAGCTTCCATTGAACAGTGATGTTTTAGTCTTTCGACAAGTCCTATTTGCTGTAGGTGCTGGGATTAATTTGATTTTTTATTGCTCTCAAGGCTAGAGCTAATGGTCTGCAGTCCTGTGTGGTTATCATACGTATTCTCCGTGACCTCTGTCAACGGGTTCCAACTTGGTCTGATTTTCCAAGCTGGGTGAGTAATGGTTTTTTGAATTAGTCTTTTTAATGCACGTTTTTTTAATCCATTGCAAGTAAAGCATGGGAAAGTGTTACTAGAGTTTTGAAATGTAGGTTTTTTTCAAGGAGTAATGTAGAGTTTTGCTTAAATGGGGGTTTTTTGTTGATTTGGTTGGGGTTTTTTTTTGTTTTTCCCCAACAACCAATCCAGATTACCTCTAAAAATTAATTTTCTGTGGTTTTGCCATTTGAAGTTGGAAACTTTTTTCAGAAGGAATTTTCTTGTTGTTTTGAATTCTTATTCTATATTTTAGCAATTTTTCCTTTACTCTGTATAAAAGAATTATTTTTTTCTAACAGCCTACTCTGAATTGCTTGGATTTTACTGAAACTGATTAAAAATAATGTCAGCTGTGCCCAGATAGCTCTGTGATAACAGAAAGGCTACTTGAAAGAATAAATTGCAGCAATTCCTGCAATCATTAATATATTGTTTCTGCAAGATGAAATACCACACTACTAGTCTATGGATGTGTCACCATTGACATTTTAATCAGTGTCACCTAGACACAGATCTCTAGATTGTACCCAGTTACCTCTCAATTCTTGCAGCTGAGTGTTTTTGGAGCATTCCTTTACATTGACTATCTTAAGTTATGCTCTTCAGGAGTGCAACTTGTGTTCCAAATACTAATAAATGTTCAATCTGTGGACTGGACAAAGTCTGAAACAAAATCTCTGAAGCATATATATGTGGAGATAAATTCAGCTGACTGTCTTGTTTCATAGACCAAATCCTGTTGCACTGTGCTGCTTCATAATGTAGACTTTTCAGTTTTGGCTGGAAGAGTGCTAACATTGTCAAGACAGTTATAGTAGTTGGCATTATTTCAGTGAGAAATGTTTTACAACTGTGCTAAGCTTGCCAACCGGAAAAAACGTGGAGCAGTTATTTCTGCTTTTTAAAATATTTAAAGTAAAAAAAAAAAATCCAATTTCTGTGCCATACTTCATGAAAGATATACTGTACAAATATAGTTTAACAGAAGCTCAGAAGTAGGTAAGTGCCCTCAATATCACTCACTAAGTTGCCAAAGAATAAACCCTGCTATACTTTTAGAAAAGCATCCTTATAAATTTTGCATCACACAGCAGACACGTAGATGAAGAACATGGAATGTTGTTTCTTATAATATCTGTTCTAAGGCACAGCCAGAAGGAAAGAGAGGTATGAAGCAATGTGTCACAGAATCACAAAATCAGTCAGGTTGGAAGGGATCACAGTGGATCATCTGGTCCAACCTCCCTGCTCAAGCAGGGTCATCCCAGAGCACATTCCACAGGATCACATCCAGAGAGTTCTTGAATATCTCCAGTGATGAAGACTCCACACTGTCTCTGGGAAATCTGTTCCAGTGCTTGGTCACATGCATAGTAAAGAAGTTCTTCCTCATGTTCAGGTGGAACTTCCTGTGTATCAGTTTCTACCCATTGCCTCTTGTTCTATTGGTTGGCACCACTGAGAAGAGCCTGACTCCATCCTCTTGACACCCACTCTTTAGGTACTTATACACACTGAGGAGGTCCCCTCTCAGTCATCTCTTCTCGAGGCTGAACAAGCCCAGCTCCCTCAGCTTTTCCTTGTAAGAGAGATGCTCCAGACTATTGATCAACTTAGTAGCCCTCTGCTGGATCTGCTCCAGGAGCTCCATGTCTCTCTTGTCCTGAGGAGCCCAGAACTGGACACAGCACTCCAGATGTGGCCTCACCAGGGCTGAGTAGAGGGGCAGGATCACCTCCCTCAACCTGCTAGCAATACTCTTCCTAATACACCCCAGGATACCATTTGCCTTCTTGGCCACAAGGGCATGCTGCTGGCTCATGGACAGCTTGTTGTCCACCAGGATCCCCAGGTCCTTCTCCGCAGAGCTGTTTTCCAAAAGGTCAGCCCCCAGCCTATACTGGTTCCCAGGGTTATTCCTCCTCAGGAGCAGGACCCTGCATTTGCCTTTGTTGAATTTCAGATGGTTCTCTGCTCATCTCTCCAACTTATTGAGGTCCCTCAGAAGGTCTGCACAGCACTCTGGGGTATCGGCCACTCCTCCCAGCTTTGTGTCAACAGCAGACTTGCTGAGGAGGCACTCTACCCCCTCATCCAAGTAATTGGTGAACAAGTTAAACAACACTGGGCCCAGTATTGAACCCTGGGGGACACCACTAGTCACAGGCCTCCAACTAGACCCTGTGCCACTGATCACAACTGTCTGGGATCTGCTATTCAGCCAGTTCTCAATCCATTCCACTGTCTGCCCATCCAGTCCACACTTCTTGAGTTTGCCTATGAGGATTTCATGAGAGATTTCAGGCTGTGTCTCAGTTCTCTCTAAAAATCCTTCCTGCCTTGCTCTTGGTACCTGATGCATTGCCAGTGACATGAATCAACATTGAAGTTTGTGTATTCAGTTGTTCTTTTGGCCTGTTGGCAAAGTCTTACTGACCAAACAAAAAGATTTTAAATATATATAATTTCTGACAGTTACAGATGAAATTTTGTAGATTGAAGAAATATATTTTTCTGGACACAGAACTCCTCCTGATCTGTGTGCTAGAAGCCTATTACAAGCCAAAGAGATGCCAGAGCTTTTAAAAAACAGCCTAAGTAGTAATAATACAAAATATTGAGAAATCTAAACACAGACATTAGTATCAGCCTCTTTATATACCTAGAAATAAAAATTACATTAGAAGAATTTTGTCAAGTTCTTACAAGTTAGAAGGAACTAATATTCAAGGTTGATTTATTTTTATTTATTTTCCAAACTTGAAATCTAGTCTTTTGTGCATATAAACACCAGGACATCATAATTCACATTTTCCTATGGTTAAGTTGAGGACTTCAGTGTATTGTATTGATGCCTAAAATGGAAGAACTTTCCAGACAATATTAGTATAGATAAAATAGACAGCAGGTCTTTAATTAAAAGTGCCTTTAGGTGCAATGAACGCTTAAGTGCACGATACAGTATAAGGCTCTTAAAAATTTATAACACTAATTAATTATCATATCTAATGGATACATCCAACCCAAGAATTGTCCACCCCCAGAACCTCCCTCAGGTCTGCTCCTTGGCACACCCCCCCGAACTGTATCAGAGGTCTCAAGACCTCTTACTTGTTCACTATCATCATCTTCACATCACATGCCTTCTTTGGAGCTTCTCCAAGGTTTCTGGGCCTTCTGCTTTGACTACAATGATATCTTATTATGTCCTTCTATGTATATGTCCCAAACAAGATGTCCTTGCTAAAATCTTTTCCTTGAAAAGAACATTAAACAAAATTTGAAGAATTTTGAGAATTTGATATAAAGCATAAGAAAGGGGATTTAGAAACTGTTAAATGCTATTTTAAAGTGTTATAAACTATACGACTATATTAAAAAGTCTATATGCTACAAATCTTAAGGATCTTAAGGCATCATTTCCCCCTGTAGTAGGCTGACCTGGCAAAATGCTAAGTACCAACTACAGGGTCAGAAAGTGTCCCCTGAAAGGGAGGGAGGAAAAAAAAAAAGAAAAACTAAAATTTAAAATGGCAAGATTTTTATATTTACACATAGGAGAGAAAATTAAAAACAAAATGCAATATAACACATATATACAAATGTAAAAAGAAACAAGAATAACTCTATACCGAGTCGCCCACCCAATAATACAGATTCCACCACCCAGACCCGCAAAAACACCCCAAGAGACTCTTCCTGAGAAACACTCAGCAAGGAAAAGGGAGAGATTAACAATAAAAATGTTTACTTCCCCGAACCAAAACAGCTGCGAAGTAGCGGTAAGCAGTGGTGAGGCCTAGTCCTCCTAGGACAACACAGCAGGTCCACTCACTACCATGGCCATGAGCAAAAGACCCAGATAACTCCTCCCCACACTGTTTTATACTTGATTTGACATCAGATGATATGAAATATCTCTTTGGTTGCTTAAGTCAGCTGATATTTTGTCCCTTCTAATCTACGTAACATTATCAGGGCCTACTAAACTGAGGCCTACCAAAACTAAGGCCTAACTAAAACTACCACACCCCCCTTTAGAGACTGGATAAAATTCTATCTTGTCTAGTCTCTACCACTTATATTTAATATTAAACCATAAAGATGAGCAACTACTACAACACTGAATCATACAAGCCATTATGCAGACACTAATGATAAATATAACCAATTTGAACAGCTGTTTTATCCAAGTCCAGTTCAGTAACCATGAAGTAAGTTTATAGAAGATATCTCTGAAACCCAGTGAGACATCTTCAGAAGTTACCTGATGTAGAATTTGTTTCCAAATTTCAGCCAAATCTTGAAATTCTTCCTATTTGATCTACATAAGAACAACAACTGGTGATAACAACTGTACACACACCTCCTTGTGAAGATAGTAAAAAATCGAGAGCCATTTGGTTCTGCAGAACTACATGAGACAAACCATGGACTTCTTCTTGTAAGGCAATGATTGCATCTGAAGTTTGATTCTCAATATGTTCAATAACAGCTGAAATGTTAACAATAGCTTTTTCTAACTCACTCCTAAAGAAGGAATAAGAGCCCTAATCACACTGTCAAAAGTCATGGGACATTCAACGAGAGGATTTCTGGATCTTTTTATCCTCCTTACATAAGTCCTTATCCACTCACCTTGTTCTATAATTCGATCAAATATTGTTATATTTGGGATTACAGCCCCAAGAGCACAAGCCCAGTCTTTGCTAGGGGCAAAACTTTCCGTGCTTTATTTATGCATAACCAATACCATCCTGAACCCTTTGAGGGAATCATTCTCCAAGGTGTTTTTGCCAATCCTATTAGAATTTCCAGTGTTAGCCTTATTCTGGATTAAGTTTTGTGACAATACAGAGGGAGAATTATCTTTCCTGTGGCATTAACAATCACGCAGGGAACTGTGTAACTTTCATGATTAGGAATTAAGCTGCTCAGGGCTAGGGGTAGGTAAGCCTTAGTGACCTGTTCCCACCTTCCAGTTGTGAAAACTCCTGAGTGGTCCTGGAGTTCAGGGCTCTTACCAAGGTTTGTCTCATTCATTAAGACACCAGTTAAAGGCCAGTTGTTATTCTCACCAATTGTTGGCATTTGAGTACTAATCTAACAGTCATTTTTATGAAGAAAATAGGATACATTTTGGACTAGAGCCAAATGCAAATTTCAGTTCCAAACCTGATTCATGGTTACCAGCAGTTCAGATAATAAACACAGAAGAAGCAGTTTAAACCATATCTTCTTCGTCTGTATCAGTCTCTGTTGCTCCACTTGTCTCAGGAGCAGAGGCCCTCTTAACTCTGGAGTAGTGAATCCAGGGTTCTTTGCCAGCAACTTTGACTGCAGTGAGGGTGGTCAGCAAAACTTGGAACGGTCCTCTCCACTTAGTTTGCAGCAGGTCGCTGTCCCACCATTTAACATAGACCCAGTCTCCAGGCTGGAATAGATGAGCAGGCATGTCCAATCCTAGAGGTCTGGATAACATGAGGAATCTCTGTAGTTTCTGCAAAGTAGAGCCTAGGACCATTAAATAATTTTGTAAATCAATTTTCCCCCTCATGTGAATTTCTTCCAGAATATGTGAAACTTGGTATGGCCTACCATACAATATTTCATAGGGACTTATGTTGTCTGTCCACCTTGGTTGTATGCAGATCCTCAGCAAGGCCTGGACCCATGACATAGATGTCTCTTGACAAATTTTGCTTATCTGTGTTTTGAGAGTACCATTCATACGTTCAATTTTGCCACTCGCTTGAGATCTGTAGGGAGTGTATAGGTTCCAAATAATTCCCAGAATTCGACTAACCTCCCCCACTACTGTTGCAATGAAATGTGGCCCTCTGCCTGATGACATTCCCAAAGGAACCCCAAACCTTGAAATTATATGGTTAAGCAAAACTTTTACCACTTCTCTTGCTGTGTTAGCGCAGCAGAGGTAAACTTCAGGTCATCCACTGAAAGTGTCAACTAACACCAGTACGCACCTGTAGTTGCGGGTGGGAGTGGAAGGCTTAGACAAAATTTGTTAAGAAAGCCCTGCCGCTGAGTCACAAGGTGCAGAAAGGACTCCCTTGCTTTTTAAACACCTTGTCAGAGAGGAGTCCGGGTGCAGCTGAATCCCATCTTAGCCTCAAATTATGTCAACAGTTTAAATTTAAGGAATTACAGAGGTGTGATTGAACCACTTTGTTCCACAGGTTTTAATGATTGGCAAAATGAGAATATTTATATAAAATGAATCATTTATTATGAGAAATGATCAGACAAAAGATCTTAATCAGAATTATTTACTACACAATACAAAAAGCTAAAAATCTACTATAGCATAAAGTAGTATAGTTTAAGATAGGATAGTGCACTATATTGAAGCAAGTATTAAAGCAGTTATAGTAAAGCTAGCATAAAGGAAATAATTATTAAGTAGAGGTTTGATATAACTCACCCATACCAGTGCTCATGGGAAGATCTCTTTCTCTCAACCTCAAGGAGTATCCTTGGAGGGCGTCCCCAGCCAAGGGAGGAATCTCCACACATACACCCAAGGAGGGTTATGTCAGAAGAACCTGACTGTATGAAAGGGGACTGGACTTTTATAGTATAAAGTGATTGACTGGTAGTCACAGTTCTATAGGCTGGCAGACCAGCTTATCTGTCAAATCCTGTTTCAAAAGAAGGATGTGTATTTGAAGTCTGGTGAACCAGGATGGGTTTAACATAATTTAACACCAAGACAGCATCCTTGCACCAGCAGTTGAGCTTGTCTGATAGCCTGCGTGATGGCTTGCATAGTATGCATTCTCTGATTGGATTTTAGATCTTATCGGGGTGGGCCTATCCTGCCACACCTGTATCCTTCTTTGCGTGGTAACTCAGCAAAATCTATTTGCCAGTAGTCTCCAGGGAAGTCTCTGGCCTTTGTTACCCCTAGCACCACTCTTTGGCTAGTATTAGGATTGTTTCAATAGCAGATTTCACTTTTACTTACTATGGATTGTACAATTTCAGTTATTCCTGTTCCTATCACTGTCTTCAAATGTTTCAAAAGATTTGCTATTCCCCAATAAGTACCCTCATGTTCCCACAGAGCTATCTCCCAAAGGAGTTGGGGTGGGACTACAGCCTGTTCTGTAGGTGTAACAGCCCATCCACCTTCTTTAATTTCAGCCTTATGGGACTTACTTAACTGGTGGTCTCTCTGCTCATACTTTGGGGTGAACCCTGACAGGTCGATTTCCTTCTGTGGTATTACTGCTAGGATACCTTTTTCTGCAGCCCCTTTTGCTGCTTGATTGGCAAAATGATTCCCTAATTTGGGAGTTGTTTTCCCCTTTGGATGAGCTCTGCAATGCATGATAGACACGTCTGTAGGTTTCCAGATACTGTGCAGTAGTGCATGGATCTGTTTGACATGCTTAATCCCACTGCCCTGAGCAGTCAGTAGCCCTCTCTCCTTTCAGATGGCTCCATGGGCATGCACAACACTAAATGCATATTTAGAATTAGTCCATAAAGTAAACAAACTTCTGTGGAGAGAAAGGACTTCACACAACAAACCTGTGAGATTCATAGTGAAGACATTTTATTACACATAGCACATGGTTTATATAGGGTTAGAACTACAGCTTATTGGCTAAAAAGAGTTACACACCACCACGCTAGAAACTTCAATTGGTTAGAACCCCATATCTCACAAGTCCCATGTTTTGGAGAACTTATCCTAGATGTTTTCAAGAATCTCTCTGGTGTGCTGTGAGAAACCTGAGGAGCTCCCATGAGAAGCCTCTCGGGAGTAGCTACTCCTCCAAGCAGCTGTGACTTGTTTATTCTTAGCTGCCTTCAGTCTCACAGGGTCTTCTATAGATCTGAATTGCTCACTTTTGATTTTACTGTAACAACAAATCCCCTTTCTTTATTTTGAGCAATTCAGTTCTATAGCATTGACTTGCGAAGTATGCCTATAACACACTACAATAGGCAAAGCAATAGAACTAAAAAAACAATAGTGACTACAACAGTTGTTAGGCCTACTTTTAGTAAATCGAATAACCAACCATTAAATCCTAGCTTTTTCAACCATTCATCAAAAGTAGATGATGTTACCATTAGCTTTTTTATATAGTCTTTCAGCTATCTTAAATCTGCATGAAAAGATACTGAATGACCTGACAAATTCATGCAGCGCATCCATCAAATTCCTCAAAACTAAGGCCTTGAGCTAAAAGCTGTGCTGAAAGCAAAGAAAATCAAAAGCAACTATTTTGCAATAATGCATGCCTAATATTATCTACATCAGTGGTAAGACAAGGCATTTAAATTCTACAAGTAGTTCTTTGGTCTTTAAAGATGCATTCATCAGTCATTTCAGACATCAGAGGATACACACACACACACACTCTCATCCTGACAATTCTCTCTCTCTGTAATTGTGCCACAAAAATGGCAGCAGCGCTTCAGCATGGGCCCTTAGGAGAAGGCTACTGCACCTGATGTTAACTGCAGCACAAATGTCACAATCACAAAATTCACAAAAAATTTTATCTATAGATCATCTTTAAAGCAATTTGTTTAGCTAACTTCATCTATCATTTGTTGATCACTTGATTTTTTACTTACAGTTCTTTCACTTTTACTACTTTATTCTTTTTCTCTTGTTAAATTCATTAATGTTCTCCCCCGATTTTTTTCCTATTCATTCACTTAATTATTTATTTATTTATTGCCATTTTTCTTTTTCTCTTTTTGCTTTTTCCACTGTTCTCTCCCCCTTTTTATTTTTAGAACCAGTAACTTAAATGCTGCTCTATTTGCAATGTAGCAAGCTTAACTCTAAATAGGAAAAGTATTAGTTAACAATACAGTCAAAGCTATAAATGTAACCTTATTCTAATGACTTAAACCTTTACTAAATTAACATTACTCTGCTAACTTAATTAACACTCTAACTCTTAACATTATTCTGCTTAACTTCTTAACCTTTTAACAAATTAAAAAGACCATTGCAATGACCTAACATCTTAATTTCTTAACCACCTAAAAGTATTATTCCATTTGCTTAACAACTTCATTATCTTAACAAAAGAAAAACCATCATTCAAACTGCTTAACATCAATATTTTCTTAACAAAACAAAAAACATTTTTGCTGGCATTGTCATTGGTGCACCAAAAAAAACCTAAAAAACCTTAACAGAAATATAACTCTACATGATATTATTTCTATAAACTGGTTATGTTGCATTAAGTCCTACATTCATAAGAACAGATCTTAACACTTTTAAGTCTTGTAATTCTTCTGTTACTTGTGGTAAATATGCTTTTCTGTATCTAAAAGAACATAACTAAAACCATTATCTGTTTTAATTTACCTTGGTACTCCTAAAAAGAGCTTTTTGAAAATGCTTAATACCATTAAATGGAAACACATTAATTATCATCAGGCGTTATGAATTTTGAATCTGAGGGATCAAAGTAAAATCTTAATCAGTCACTCAAATGTTCAGCTAACTGATCCTGATTCAGTCAGACGAAACTACTTTTCTTATCCATCGTTTGCTTCAACCTGTGAAGACAGAAATAGAAACTTTTCTCCAAATTATTAAATGCTTACAACACTCTATAACTTTTAAACAAGAGCCAAATTAACAAAGGAATCAGTTCAACAAATTTCTTCTAGGCTCCTTTGTTGCTTTCTGAATTGCTGGAGAAAGATGCTGCATTCTGTCTTTGCATGATTTATTGTAGAGCTGTGATCGAAGGGCACCAGGTGTCTGTGTTGCATTGTCTCGAAGGCAAGCTGGCTGGTGTTTGTTAAAGTGAGTCCGTTCAAGCTGCTTGCTTTTGCTAAACTGACAGTGTTTGAGTCCATCACGTGTATGCTATGCTGGAACTACAACACCCAGAGTCCTTTGTGAGTAGACTACATTACCCAGGAGTTTTTACAAGGAGCTGATGATGTAGTGCAAAGCTCCGCCTGTCCAAACTACAATAACCATGGTCCTTTGTGAGACTCGCGCATGGCAGAAAGCTTGGTGACGCAATGCAAGGGAGCCTGCCTCGTCCCCATCAGAGGGAAGGCTGGCCCCTCCCTGCTCGGAGTAGAAGCACCATTTTCAAACTACGCAGGAAAAATTCTCTCACATCGGAAAGCTGGAATACAGCTGGAAACAAACTTTTGCAGCGTCCAGAGATGAGAACGAAGCAAAACAGAGTTAATAGAGCAGTTTTTGGCAACTTACGGCTTTCATGCAGGCTGAAGAGAACAACACGGAGCTTGCAGACGGTACAGAACAAAGCCCACGTGGTGCGATCAGGGCTACACTGTCCTTTGCAAGTACAGATTCGTGTCCCATTTCCTGTTTTGTGCTGTTTTTCTTTTTTGTGCCGATCCCGGGAGTGTCTGCAAGGCAGTGGAGGGGGCGGGCGGGAAAAAGCAGTGTTCCAAGGCGGTGAAAAACAGCAGCAGCGGGCGGGAGGGAGGGGGAGCAGTGATCCCCCAAAAGCAGTGGGAGCTGGAGCCACAGCAACGGCCAGGGCTGGGGGAAGGAGGCGGCAGTGGCTTCCCACAGAGATCGGAGCCGAGGACCTGCGGTGCAGCCGGGGCGGGCAGTGAGCCGTGCTGGGGCAGACGGGCTGTTGAATCGCAGCGGCGGTAAGGGCAGCGTGGCTGGGAGTGGGAAGTGTCAGCGGCCAGCGGGATGCGGCGAGGCGGGAGGGGGGCGGCAGTGCCCTCGCAGCCGGAGCCACAACGGCGGTGGACCTGGAGTGGCGGGAGCCGGCAGCAGAACTGGGGGGAAGGCAAGGCGTCCGCCAGTAGGCTGTGTGACCTCCGAGTCATCCCCCAGGGTGGCAAACAGCGGGGGGGGGGGGGTGGCGGCAGCAGGAGTGGGAGCTGTTTGCAGCCAGCACGAAAAACCAACACAGCAGCCCCTTCAGTTTTTATGTCCCGCAACATGTCCCTTGTAAGTTTCTTCCTAATATTGAGTTCTACCAGAGGTTTCCCCTCATGGCTTCCTGCGTAAACAGCTTAAACGCTGTAACACCGGAAAAAAAAAGTCTCTATCTTGTGCCCACTTTCAAAAATACTTTAAAGTCCAAAAATTATGGCCGATACCTTTCTTAGAAAGGATATAATGGAAGATCTTATCCCCATCTCTTCCTTAACCGCTCGCTCACCTGAATTTTTGAGCGAGATTTTCCGGACAACTTTTCCGTCGCTCCAAGACGAGACACGTCTTTATTTTCCCAGGTTCTGCGGGGCACAGCGGTCCTGCTTGACCACCGGGGCAGTTGTCCTTCTCGGTTGGAAACTTCTCCGCCTTTCATCCTCTTGTTCTACTGCTTCTTTTTCAGGGTGCAGGGGTAGGGAAAGCAGCCATCCGAGGGAAAATCTTCTTGGTCTGAGGGTATCAGCCGTGCAGGGCGCCAAATAAAGTAAACAAACTTCTGCGGAGAGAAAGGACTTCACACAACAAACCTATGAGATTCATAGTGAAGACATTTTATTACACATAGCAAACGGTTTATATAGGGTTAGAACTGCAGCTTATTGGCTAAAAAGAGTTACACACCACCACGCTAGAAACTTCAATTGGTTAGAACCCCATATCTCACAAGTCCAATGTTTTGGAGAACTTATCCTAGATGTTTTCAAGAATCTCTCTGGTGTGCTGTGAGAAACCTGAGGAGCTCCCATGAGAAGCTAACTCCTCCAAGCAGCTGTGACTTGTTTATTCTTAGCTGCCTTCAGTCTCACAGGGTCTTCTATAGATCTGAATTGCTCACTTTTGATTTTACTGTAACTACAAGTCCATATATTTACCTTCTGTCCTTTACTCAGTTCCACAGCTCTTGTCAGTGCAATCAGTTCGGCTTTCTGTGATGATACATCTGGTTGCAAGGCCTTCACCTTCATTACCTTGTCTGTGGTTGTCACTGCATATCCTGTCATTCACTGTCTCGCACAAAGCTGCTTCCATCAGTATACGATTCCCAGTCTGGGCTTTCCAGAGGCACGTCCTTCGGGTCTGATCTATTGGAGTAAGTCTCTTCGATGGTCTGTAAAGAATCATGCTCGGGCACACTCTCAGTCAATGGTGAGGACAAAACCATAGCAGAATTGACAACAGATGTTGTTTTTAGAGTAACATCATCCTGTTCTAGCAGCACAGCTTGATACTTAAGTATCCTGCTAGGGGACAACCAGTGACTTGTCTTCTGTTCAAGTACAGTTAGGACTGCATGGGGTACATACTTAACAATGCACTGTTCAAGGGTGAATTTCCTGACTTCCTGTATCAGTATAACAGTAGCTGCCACAGCTTTCGAAGACCCAGGCCACCCTTGTCTAACATTGTCCAGCTGTTTTAAAAAGTAAGCCACAGCCCTTCGCTGGTTCCCAAGAGATTGTCACAGCACCCCCAGAGCAATGTTCTCTCATATGTGAACAACTCAAAAGGCTTAGTTAAGTCTGGCAGTCGTAATGCTGGAGCTGACATCAGAGAATGTTTCACCTGTTTAAATGCAGCCCTGGTATCATCTGTCCATGCTACAGATCCCTTATCGGCTGCCTTTAATGCTCCATACAGGGGTTTCACTAGCGTTGTAGTTGGGAATTATAATGTAAATTCTCTCCCTGCCACTTACTGCCCATGCCATTAGTTAACAAAAGAAGTAGTTAACTGCTACCAGCTTCTTCTTGATCATTTGGGTGGGGGGTAGACTGTCTCTTGTTTTTGGGGACATTCCATTTTTTTAGCTTGGCTGAACGCAGGAGCTGTGTGTGTGTGCTGCTGTAGAAGGGAAGCCGTTTTTCTCCTGCTCTTCACTGCTGCTGCTTTTTGGCGAGCTGGTTCCTTTTTTTCCTTGCCATGGCTGTTCTCCTGGTTCGGCGTTTGGGGCCCTGGTCGCCGCTCCGGCCTCACCTCCGCCTGCAGTGTCGTGGCCTGCCTGCCCCCGCCGCAGAGGCGACCCGGGAGACAGAAGGCACGACTGCTTTCTGGGACACGCTGTGGTTCTCCACTTCCAGCTTTCGTTCTTCGTTTGGGACAAGGGACACCGAGGGAGAGACAGAATTCATCTGAGTGCTCACTGCTCATCTCTGTCTCGCTGGAGAGGGACTGGGAGCTCACCCTGCAGCTAGCCAGGGTGTGACACTGACACTGCCCATAAGTATAAATTTTCTCCAGAAGGAAACCTGTTGGTGTGGGGGTTGTTCTCTTTTTTTTTCTTGTGGTGTTGGGGAAGCAGTTTGCTCTGGTCTGTTTACAGTTATATCTATACCTACATATATATATATATATATATCAGTTAAGAACAGTTATCCTTCTTATATCCATTTTCTGATTAAAGTTCCTTTTCTTAAATTTGATAAAGAGTGGCGTGATTGTTGTGGAGGAATCCCCTCCTCCGTCTGTGGGTAAACACTTTGGGTTTTCCCCTCAAACCAAGACAACTAGTAATCCATAATCAGATATACACAGGTGACACCAACCCACCATTCCCAGGAAAGCCTGCATTTTTTGCACAATGTGGAGCTCTGAAAGACGACAGATGGCTTCTTTCTTGTCTGTGCTGAGTCGTTGATGTCCAAAGAAGATTTCAAGCCTCAAATAGGCCACTGTTTCCTTTGCAATTTGTGCTTTTGCTCTTAAGACTCTATACCCACTTAGTCCCAAAAAGTTTAACAAACAAAGCTGGATGCACACCTCGCGATCTTTGGCAGCAATCAGTATATCATCCACATACTGCAAAACAACTCCTTCTGGCTGCTGCCTTCTCCATTTCTCTAGTTCTTTCACCAGCTGATTTCCGAATGTAGTTGGACTATTTTTAAACCCCTGCTGTAGAACGCCCCAGGTGAGTTGAGTTCTTCTCCCTGTTTCAGGATTTTTATATTCAAAAGAAAAGAGCTGTAGACTGTTTTTAATCACGGGAATGCAGAAGAAGTCATCCGTAAGATCAAGCACAGTAAACCATCCTAAATCATCTGTCAAAAGAGTTATAGGGGTTGGCCACTACTGGGTGAATGTCCTCTGTTATTTTGTTAATTGCCCTAAAATCCTGCACCAATCAATAGCTCTTACCATCAGCCTTTTTAACCAGCAGGATGGGGGTGTGGTATTTGGATTCACATTCTACCAATAACCCAAATTTAAGGAACTTTTCAGTTATAGAGAATAATCCCTTATGACTCTCTAGTTTGAAAGGGTATTGTTTTTGTCTTACCGGTGTTGCTTCTGGTTTGAGTCCAATACTTACAGGTTCCGCTCATTTGGACCTCCCAGGACAATCGCTAGCCCACACTATAGGGATGACAGGATCGTTAACTTCAATGGGGATCTCGCCGTGGTCCTCCTGTATGAAAAATTTAGCTGCCTTGATGATAGTGAAAATGCCGCAAAAGAGCTGCTAAGAGAAAGTTTTGTATTCCGTTAGCAGCAGGTATTTATTTCTGTGCAGGGAAGCGAGGCAGGTAACGCTGCACAAACTCACTTCCAAGCATAAGTGCCAAAGCAGGTTAATTTATACATTTGAATCTAAGTGATTAAAACATCTTCTCATACATTATGCATGTGATTACAACATCTCATTACATATTGATGACAGGTGGAGTCTGGGCAGAGTTGAGGAGGTATTTTCTTCTGGCATCAATTTTGTCTAGAGGGTTTTTGCGCTTCATCCCCAAAACAGAGGTCTCAGTAAGTCTTCCTCAGACAAACCTTGCTTATCCCTTTTCATAAGTGACCCAGCCAAATCTCGTAAAAAAAATCTTGGCTTGTTACCATTTTGCCCTATTCATATGTCTACTGCTACCTGATTTATAGCTTCTAGTGCATGGTACAGCAAACTCAGTGAAAGGCCCTGTCCTATTTCAGCAGGTGAGACCAGTTATCACTGTGTGGGGGTGATCAAAGCTATGTATTCTACCCCCTCTATTCATTTCCCAAGAACAATGGACCATTTGC
>CM031078.1:4229703-4247719 GCA_013398505.2 Rhegmatorhina hoffmannsi
GAGAAAAGTACCAATCCAGCTGGTTGCACGCCCTAGCCATTGACCAATGATATTCCTGTACTACTCGTAGACTTAGAAAATATGCGATATGTGTGTGTAATGAAAACAATAAATTCAGAACACTGATCATACTCCTATGGAGGTTACATCGTGATTCTCACGCCGGAACCCGGAGAGCTCAAAAAACCGACATTTCTTACTTTATGTCTCCACAGATACCGGACCTGTGTGGGTGCCCAACAAATGGACTCGACCTGCTTTAGCTGCCACATCTCCGGATAAGCCTGCCCACACATCAAGCGACAACGAGTGATACAGCAGCTGGCTGAGGAAGTGGCCGAATCCACCGGCATACCAGGCCTCTTCAGCGTAGACCCACGTGTCGTGACTTTAAAGATCCTTGGACATGGGGGACCGGGTGGAGTGTGGGAATTAAACAGAGAAATATATAAATGGCATAATCGCGTATGTCCCGCCTGTAAAGAGCGTTTGCTGCTACAGATACAGTGTGGTAAATGTAAAGCAATAATATCGTGTCACACACCAGCAATTGCCACCCAGGGCAGCCTTTGTGAAAGGTGCTATGGAGACAGCCTGCCTGAATTTTATGGTGTAGCTGGAACTCCTTATAATATCCCAGTTAAAGAAGTTAATCTCGCAACTTTTGGGGATTCCCAAGACTTTGAGCAAGCTCAACAAATATTTGCATTGAAGCTGGCTTTGTTGCAGGTACAATGGGCAAAGAAATCATCAATTGTTTCTGTCCCGGTACAGCCACAACCCTCCAAAAAATAGAGCCTAATAGCAACATTTGGGTTACTATTGCTAACGAAACTGGAGAAGATTCTTTTTGTCTCTCTATGGCAACACCTGGAGACCCGTTTAGGACATGTTTGATAGGAGTCCCAACATTTGCCCCTGAATGGTTTAACGGATATGCAAAGAATGAAACATTGTGTACAATGAACCATACCATGGCCAATGCCACCAAACCAATATCTGCACAAAATTAGACCGCTTGGTGGCAAGGCACATTGATTATGGCACTAAACAAGACTATGGGGGAAGCACAAGAATTAGATCTCATTGCATCAGCACCCCCAAGTTTTGGAGCTGTGCTGTTCAAAGGAAATTAAGAAATTGCCGCCCAATTAATTTCCAGTAGCGTTCGACTGTCAGCCGCGCAGACAGTATCACCGAGGTCCTCCGTCTATAAAGAGGTTAAAGAAGATGGCTATTGTCCTCCAGAATGTCTGTACTCCAACGTTTGGAGAAACAATACTATAGGACTAGCCTTACCAAGAGGATTGTTTTTGATCTGTGGAGATAGAACATGGTCTGGTATCCCTGGTAATCCAGTAGGAGGCCCTTGCTATCTAGGTAAACTTACTCTGTTCAAACCTACCATATCTCAGATGTTGAATGATACCTTATGAAACCGCACCAAAGCATTGCGTGGTAAATGATCAGTATACCAACTTGAGTCAAAGTAACCTTTTGGACCACTCCTGTCAATATCATTTCATCAATAATATCTGGAATAGGCACCACGAAATCTTTAAGGTTAATTCAACAATTGGCTTGTTGGACTGAAAGGAACTAAACATAATGTCAAAAATCCTTTCAGAATTGACCACTGATGTAGATAGCATCAGGCATGCAGTTTTGCAGAATAGGGCGGCCATAGACTTCCTGCTGTTAGCTCAAGACGATGGATGCAAAGACTTTGAAGGAATGTGTTGCATGAATCTATCTGAGCATTCCCAATCTATACATAAGAGCCTTAAGCAACTGCAGGAAGGTTTTCGACAATTGACAGTTTCAACTTCTCCCTTCAGTGATTGACTTGAATCATTGGGCATTACTGGGTGGCTACAAGATTTACTTAGGCAAGGTGTTATGTGTTTAGTTACTGTTTTAATCTGCTTGCTTGTGCTTAGCTGTGCTTTAGGTTGTGTAAAATGATTATTGTTGAAGGCAATCAACCAGGCCTGGGTTGTGCAAAAAGAAAAAGGGGGATTTGTAGAGGAATATTTGAACAGCACAGGCACGCTGCTAGAGGCCTGTATGCACAACCCAGCCTATGCAGAAAATAGCAAGGCCACTGCGTCCTTGAGCCAGTTTCAAAAGGAAACAAACTTGCGGTAAACAGCAAAAGCGAATGGGTAGCAAGATGTAGGAGACCACAAAACAGGCAGGGACAGTGACGCAGAGGCGCATGGCTTGGAAGGAAGCAGCAATTGAATTGTTATGTTAGGCGCATGCACTGGAGGCAGGGGCCAATCGGGTCGTGTTGTGAGGCACATGGACATTAGCTATTAGCCAATAGTGTGCTTGTATTACTCGCGTGTTTTTAAGAAGTATGAAATAAAAGTAATTGTTTAGAAAACAATAAAGTGAGCACTGATCATACCTCTATGAGGACTCATCTTTGACTCTGCGCCAAACTCCAGTGCTCCTGACCTTAAGTCCTATACCCAGAACTGTGACTGTAACCAAAGAAGCAAAGGATCCAAACTGAACTGATGTTGGTGCTAATCCTTGATGATGAGACATTTGCCTCAAAAGACTACATAAAAACTATACATATATGTATATATGCGCAAGATATAGGCGAATGCGAGATATAAGTGTTGCATAGAAAAAAATAGTGCAGAATAAAGAGTAGAGAATGTGATAGTTTTGATCCAGGTCTTCCTCGGTAACCACTGGTAACTAAGGAAAGGCCCATTTCCCAGGTATTCCACACTTGTTTTTTTCCATGTAAGAAAGGAATATAACTAAGAGAGAGATAGGAAGTAGCCTCTCTTCTTCCGGCGAGGCTTGGGAGCAGGCAGTCCAGGCATCGGTCTCCCTTATCAGAGCTTGAGGCCCTGTTACAGCAGTTGCCGTCATCTACCCCGCAGGAGATCAGGGAGAAGTTGGTTTTCTCTTGAGGGAAATTTGGTGAGATTGTATTTTGCCAGTTGTTTTAGGGGTTTTGATTGTGCTTGTCTGTTCCGTTTCTGTTTTGTCCCTCCTTTGTCCCTGTTTCCCCCTCCCTTTTCCCTTTTCCCCTCAGGGGCTCCCTGTCGTATCTACAAATCGTACATATAATTGTAAATATTTGAAAGTATATATATTCTGATTTAATTCAGTTTCTTTCAAGTTCTCAGTTTCCTTTCGTTTTTTGGTGTTTTTTTTTTTCTTGGAAAAGCAGGGGAAAAAAGGGCGGCAGCTTGGGTTGAGAGGCCAAGTTGAACCTAGACACCCCGATATTTCCTTTGGAGATCTCCATCTTATGCCCAGATTTACATAGCTAGCTAAAACCTTAACAGGTGTGCGGGTTTAAAGGTAAAATGGCAGAAGAAATGAACCCAATACAAAAGAGATTATAAGACAGAGTTACAATTTAATAAAAATATTACAATAAATGCAATGATACAAAGAGAAATTGGTTTTAACCCACAAAACCCAGAAGTATAACCCAGCATCCACAGGCACAAACATAATGGTGTTTGTTAGCCCCTGTGCTGAGCTCCACGTTGTTCCCCTGAGTCCAAAGTAAAAGGAAGGGAAAAAACCTGTTGGTGCAGATGATGGTCTCAGTCTGGTCAAGAGTGGTGGTCTCCTCCTGTCGAAGTTCTGGTCCTCCTCTGGATCCAACGAGTGGTACCAGAGGTCTCCAACCCCCAAGATGGTCAGGTTCAAGTGGGAATGCCCAGTACCTCCCCCAGGGTCAGGAGTTCCACAATGGGTGATCTAACTCTGTGAGTCATGGGGTATTTTTGGAATCATTGATGAACTCCACCTCAGCTAGACCCAAAACATATACACACTCAATATCGTACTCTCTGGCCCAGGTGTCTATGAGGCCTTTCCGAAATGAGTCCCATTGTCTAACTCAGTTCTTTCTGAGATGCCATATCTCCACAGGACATGTTTTTCAAGGCCCAAGGTGGTGTTCTGGTCAGTGGCATGAGGCACAGGCTGTGTCTTCAGCCATCCAGTGGTTGCTTCCACCACTGTCAGCACATAGTGCTTACCTTGGCAGGTTTGCAGGAGTGTGATGTAATCAATCTGCAGGGCCTCCACATGTTTGCATTTTGACCATCACCCCCCATACCACAGAGTCTTTACCCACTTGACCTGCTTGATAGCAGCACGTTTCATAGTTATGGATAACCTGGGAGATAGTGACCATGGTTAAATCCACCACTTGATCACAAGCCCATCTGTATGTTGCAGCTCTTCCCTGATGATCTAAAGCATCATGGGTCCATCAAGCCAGAAATAACTCTCCCTTGTGTTGCTAGTCCAGATCCACTTGAGACACTTTATCTTGGCAGTTTAATTCACCTGTCCGTTGTTGCAATGTTCTTCAGTAGCCCAACTCTTGGGTACATGTTGTAGTAGGTCTGGCTGAGCCGGAATTTATTTTCCTCTAGTAACCCTTACAGTGCTGTGCTCTGCATTGGTAACTAGAGGACTGTTGATAACAAGCCCATGTTTTGGCTACTGCCGAGTGCAGCACTGTAACATTCCTTCTTCAGTTGGGGGCGAGATCCTGGGAGGGGACACAGGTAGGCCAGCTGACCCACACTGACCAAGGGGATATTCCATACCATATGACATCAACCCAGATATAAAACTGAGGCAAGGAGCCAGAAAGGAGGCATTCATTGTCTTGTAATGGTTGCCTGCTGATGACTGTTATGCGTGCTGGAGCTCTTCTTTTCAGAGAAGTGGTTGACCATTGCTGCTTATGGGAAGTAGAGATTAACTGCCAGCTTCTGCTTTGTGCGTGTGCATGCTGCTTTCGGGGTTTTTTCCTTTTTGCATAAATATAAACTGCCTTATTGTAACCCATGGTTTGTGTTATTTCTTTTTCCTCCCACCTTGCTCTCTCCCCTGTCCAGCTGGGAAGGGGACTGATACAGTGGCTGGGTTGGCACCTGGCGTTCAGCCCAGTGTGCATCGACATGACAGACTTTTACAGTCAACTTCTCTACCTGGGCAGTGATGTCTTGCCACAATTCAGCAGCCCAGATGGATTTCCCTCTGCACTGTCAACTGGCCTTTTCCCATCAGTCCAGCCACCTCCACAGAGCGTTTGCTACTATCCACAAGTCAGCATAGAGGTAGAGTGTTGGCCATTTCTCTCATTTGGTGATATCTAAAGTCAGCTGGATGGCTCTGAGCTCTGCAACCTGACTTGATCCAATTTGCCCTTCAATGGCTTCTGCAACTTGCCACATAAGACTCCACATGGCAGCTTTCCAATTTCGATTTGTCCCTATGATATGGCAGGAACTGTCAGTGAAGAGATTGTGTCACCTTTCATTTTCTGGTAGCTGATTATATGGTGGAGCCTCCTCAGCATGTGTCACCTGCTCCTCTTCTGATGATGATAGTCTGAAATTTTCACAGTCAGGCCAGTTCATGATGATCTCCAAAATTCCTGGGCAATTAGTATTTTCTATCCAAGCTCACTGCATGATCAGAGCAATCCACTTACTCCATGTGGCATCAGTGGCATGATATGTGGAATGGACTTTCCCTTGGAACATCCAGCCCAGCACTGGCAGTCAAGGCACCAGGAGGAGCTGTGCTTCAGTGCCAACCACTTCCAAAACAGCTCAAAGTCCTTCATAAGCTGCCAGGATCTCCTTTTCGGTTGGGATGTAACTGGACTCAGATCCTTTCTAACCCCAACTCCAGAACTCCAGAGGTCATCCTCGAGTCTCCCCAGGTACATTTTGCCAGAGGCTCCAGGAGGGACCATTCTCCCTGGCTGTGGTGTAGAGTACATTCTTCACATCCTGTCATGTCCTGACTGGCCCAAGGGCTACTACATGAACAATCTCTTGCTTGATCTGTTCAAAAGCTTGTTGTTCAGGGTCCCACTTGAAATCATTCTTCTTCCGTGTCCCAAGGTATTAGGAGCTTACAATCTGACTGTACTCTGGGTTAGACATTCTCCAAAAGCCCACCGTGGTTAGGAAACTCTGTGTTTCTTTCTTGCTGGTCAGTGGAGATATAGCTGGTATTTTGTTGACCACGTCCATTGGGATCTGGCAAAGTCCGTCTTGCCACTTCACTCCTAGGAACTGAATTTCCTGGGCAGGTCCCTTGACTTTACTTTGTTTAATGGCAAAACCAGTTTTCAGGAGAGTCTGGATTATCTTGTCCCCTTTCCAAAAAACTTCCTCTGCCATGTTTCTCCATTCAATGATGTCATAAATGTATTGCAAGTGTTCTGGAACCTCACCCTTTTCCAGTGCAGTCTGGATCAGTTCATGGCAAGCAGTGTGAGTGTGTTTCCACTCCTGGGGCAGTCGATTCCAGGTGTACTGGTCGCCCTTCCAGATTAAAACAAACTGTGGCCTGCACTCTGCTGCCAAACAAATGGAGAAAAATGCATTAGCAATGTCAATAGCAGCACCACTTTGCTACCTTGGACTCCAGTTCATAATGAAGTTCCAGCATGTTCTAGCACATCAGGACTCAGGGGTGATGTGACTTTGTTCAGGGCACGATAGTCTACTGTCAGTCTCCACTCTCTATTGGACATACACACTGGCCATATAGGGCTACTAAAGGGTGAGTGCGTCTTGCTGACCAGTCCCTGGCTCTCCAGTTCACAAATCAACTTAGGGATGGGAATCACAGTGTCTCAGTTGGTGTGGTATTGCTGATGATGCACTGTTGTGGTGGCGATCAGTACCTGTTTTTCTTCAACACTCAGCAGTCCCACAGCAGAAGGGTCTTCTGGGAGATCAGGCAAGGTATTCAGCTGTCTAATTTCCTCTGTCTCCATAGCAGCTATCCCAAAAGCAAAACAATGCCCTTTTGGGTCCTTGAAATAACCTCTCCTGAGGTAATCAATGCCAAGGATGCATAGAGCCTCTGGGCCAGTCATGATGCGGTGTTTTTGCCATTCCTTCCCGGTCAAGCTCACTTCAGCTTCCAATAGTCAACTGTTGGGATGCCCCTGTCACCCTAGAAATACAGATGTGCTGGTTTAACGGTAAACTGATGGGAGAAATGAACCTAACTGAAGAGAGATTACAAGTCAGAGTTACAATGTACTAAAAAGATTACAATAAATACAATGATACAGGGAAAACTGGTTTTAAGCCACAAAAAACTGTGTATAACCCAGCACCCTGGGGCACAAACAGAACGGTGTTTGTTAGCCCCTATGCTGAGCCCCACGTGGTCCCCCTGAGTGCAAAGTAAAAGGAAAGGAAACGTGGTGGTGAGGATGATGGTTGCAGTTCTGTCAAAGTAATGATTGTAGTCTTGTCAAGAGTGGCAGTCACAGTCCTGTTGAGGTTCTGGTCCTCCTCTGGATCCGACGAGTGGTACCAGAAGTCCCAAAACCCAAAGATTATATATGCTCAGGTTCAGGTGGGAATGCCCAGTACCTTTCCCAGGGCAGGGAGTTATCACAGCTGAGTCATTGGTGTGAAGACAAAGAAAACTCTCCTGTCTCACAGGGTTCTTTAACACCCAGCTTGTAGCCTGAGGTGTCAGGTGTTCTCTGGGCAGCTGCTGCAAACAATTCATTATTAACAGTCCATAAGAAATGACAGAGTGTGGAGAGAAAGAAAGATTCTTGAGTTGAGAAAAAGGATTTTAAGAATAATGGGCAAGTTCTGAGGCCTGCTAGCAGGTGCAGGATAAGTTCTGTGAAGGAGATCAACAACTAGCAAAAACAAGTAAGATAAGGAGGTTTGGGTCAGGCTGCCCCATAAGAAGGTATGTAGGGAGTGTGAGCTTTCTCACGAGAGAGAAGAAACATCTGCACAGAAGTAGCATCCAATTAAAGGCTGTGATGGGAGTGATAGACACTGTGATTCAACCTATGGGATGAAGCTATAGGTGGGAATTGGTAAGAGATATATGGTGTAAGGAGTAGTTAGAGCTTAGCCTTTTTTCTTTTACCCTGTACTTTTCTCCATGGAGTTATGTTAATAAACTGCCTTTGAGTGTGACACCTGTAAGTTGTGGCCTCATTAATCTTTTCTAGCCATCATGATTTACTGCCAAACTCACACATCTGAACGCCGACAACAGAGGGTGTAGAATACACTGTTTTCATTATACCCATATAGTGATAAACTGGTCCCAGCCTCTGTAACTAGGACACATATAAATGCATTACTCCAATTACATACACATTTACAAATATATACATACAGGTACAGTGTTATGGACCGATTACCCAAAACTTAGCTCCCCTTGAGGTGTACATTGTGTTCTACATCTTTCTGCATCACTCACCAAGTGCAACTCCGTCCTTGAGCAAAAAAAATCCCATGAATGGGTTTGCCTTTACATGAGGTTAGACTAATCCAAAGTGTTTTCCCTAACATATCTCTCATGTGCACCATGGGGACTTTATCTCCATCTATGGTGTGAAGGGGCTTTGGTTGGGCAGGGCCGGCTCAATTGACAGAGCCTCTAATGTTGACTAACAATGTGGCCTTTGCTAAGTGCTGATCCCAGTGCTTGAAGGTCCGCCCACCCATTGCTTTCAAAGTGGTTTTCAACAGTCCATTACACTGTTCAACCTTTCCAGCAGCTGGTGCATGATAAGGGATATGATATACCCACTCAATACCATGCTCTTTTGTAGGAGAGATCTGGTAAGCCCCTGTATTGCACGACCCACATTTTAGGAGCTGACAGGCTGGCAAGGTCAGTGTGACCTTGAGGCAGCCTGAAGAAGAAGTAAACAACTTCAGACCCCAGGTAAACAGCGTCAGGCTGGCGCCTGAGAGGAGCTGCTTGGTGCGTGCACACTGCCTCCCCAACCAATGGGAGCAGACCACCGCTGCATGATCAGAGACCCTCAGCCTATGAGAACTTGTTATTGTCCTCATGTTCCCCTCCAAAACCCTATATAAGTTGTTTACCCCCCCAATAAAGTGCTGAATGTTCATTGCTTTTAACCTTTTGGAGTCAGGACTATATCTCTGTGAGAACACACACCGATATCTGGTCGCTGTGCCTGGGGTACCATGTGGGGTGAGCCGATAGGAGCACGAGAAGCCTCCTGCAAGCCTTTTTTCTCTACACTCTTTAGCCCAGGTGTTAAATAGGCTATTTTTCAAATGAGGTTCGTTGTCTGATTCAATTTGTTCTGGGGTGCCATGTCACTACAGGACTTACTTTTCAAGGCCCAGGATGGTGTTCTGGCCGGTGGTGTGAGGCACAGAGTATGTTTCCAGCCATCTGGTGATTGCTTCCACCATGGTCAGCACATAGTGCTTACCTTGGTGAGTTTACAGCAGTGTGATGTAATCAACCTGCCAGGCCTCTCCATATCTATACTTAGTCCATCTCCAATGTTATAGTTTGAGCTGGCAAAATGCCAACTGCCTGGTACCCAGTCAAAAAGTCCACTCCCAGAGCAGGAGAGTGAGAGAAAACAGCAGAAATGAGGCTTTAAACACGGTGAGGTTTTTATATTTATACAGAGGAGAGGAGAGCTTAACACAGAATATGAAATAGCACATAGTGACAGGAAAAAACAACAGGCTCACCGAGGTCGCCCCAGCTAACAAGCGAAAGTCCAAACCAACCAAACCTCCTCCCCAAAGGAAACCTCCCAGCAAGAGGGAAAAAGGAATTAACAGGAATATGCTCACGTCCCCGGGTAAACAGCCGTGCGGACTGGCAGCAGGGCCTGATATCAGCAGTCAGGGAGCAGGAACCCTCCTGGTCAGAAGCATGGACCAAAAGAGAGCGAGACTCCCCCCTTGCTTGTTATACTCCCCAACACTTCCTGATGATGTCAGATGATATGAAATACCTCTTTGGCTGCTTAAGTCAGATGATACCTGTCCCCTCTAATCTGTGTCACATCCTTTGAGGCCTGCTAAAAACTGAGGCCTAAATGGGGACCTATGCTGACTAAAGCCAAAACTACCACATCCGACCATACCAAAGGGGTTTTACTCTCTTAGCCTGCTTGATTGCAGCATATGTTTCACTGTCATGGATGTAGTGGTTTTAGCTAGGCCTCGAATTGGCAGCCTCAGAGAATCTACGTGCATTGGTAGAGACAGCTATCATCTGACTGGGTAACCAAGGAAATATTTCATACCAGATGACACAAACTTAAGATATGGGGCAGCAGTGGGAGGTGTTAGTTCAGTTCCACCATGGCTGGAGTACAGAGAAGATGTGCTGCAGTTGTTCTCTTCTGTTAGGCCCTTCCCCTGCTGCCGCTACATCGTATTTTGTTTTAGTTTCTGGGAAGTAAAAATATTTTGTTGTTATACTTTCTCTTTCTTGCAGGGTGTCTTTTTAGAGTGCTTATGAATCTAGAGTAATAGACTTTGTATTATTGGGGAGTGGGAAGTTATTTTTTGTTATATGTATATAACTTGTGTGTGTTCTATTGTAGTTTTTCTCTTAATTTTCTCTTTTTTGTATAAATACATATAGTTAGTTTCAGCATAAACCTAGTTTGGAGTTTTTTTCTCTCTCCCTCTTTTTCCCTTGGTTGGTTATGGGGGGGAGGAACACTTTTTCTCTGTACTTGGGCAGTTGGCATTTTGCCAGCTCAACCCAAGACAATGGATAACCTGGGAGGTAGTGTCATTGGTTAAGTCCATCTCTCAGTCTCATGCCCACCTATAAGTGTCATCTCTTCCCTGATGACCTGAGGCATTATGGGTTCATCGAGCCAGGAACAACTTTCCCTTCTCCTGCCAATCAAGGTCTAACTGTGATACTTTGACTTGGGCAGATCGGTCTGCCTGTTTGTTGTTGTGATTTTCTTCAATTGCTCGGCTTTTGGGCACGTGCATCTGCATGGTGGACTCTCACAGTCAACTTCTGTACCTGGGTCATGATGTCTTGCCACATTTCAGAAGCCCAGATGGGTTTCCCTTTATGTTGCCAATTGGCCTTCTTCCACCCACCGCCACAAAACATTGGCCAAGAGTCAGTGTAGAGGTAAAGTCTTGGCTGCTTCTCTCGTTCAGCAATATCCAAAGCCAGATGGATGGCTTTGAGCTCTGCAACTTGACTTGATCCATCTTGTCTCTTAGTGTCTTCTCCAACTCGTCATACAGGGTTCCATATGGCTGCTTTCCATTTTTGGTTTCTCCCTATAGTGCAACAGAAATCGTCAGTGAAAATAGTGTAATGCTTTTCTGTAGGGAGAAATTTGAACTTAGAGGCTTGTATGCCCAACCCAGCCTATGCAGAAAGTAGCAAACCCTGTGTCCTTGAGATAAAAGGGAACAGACTTGCAATAACAGCAGCAAGCAAAAACCAATCAGATCGTGTTGTAAGGCATAGACACTAGCGATTAGCCAATAATGTGCTTGTATTATTCATGTGCTTTTAGAAGTATGAGATATAAGTTTGTGTGTAATAAACAATAAATGAGAGCATTGATGATTACTTATGTGAAGAGAAATCTTTGACTCTGCGCTGTAACCTTGGTGGCTCCTTACTTTACTTTTCATCCTCTAGTAGTTGGTTGTATGGTGGAGCTTCCTCAGCACGTGCCACCTGTTTTTCTTCCTCTTCATCTACCAGACCAAAATTGTCACCATCAGAGCAATTATCTTCAAGACCCCAGGGCGATTAGGGTTCCCTATTTGGGCATGCTGCCTGGTCAAGGCAATCCACTTACTCCATGTAGTATCAGTGGCATGATGTGTGGAGGGAACCTTTCCTTTGAACATCCACCCCAGCAATGGTAGTTGGGGTGGCAGGAGAAGCTGTGCTTCCATGATGATCACTTCTGAGATGGCTTGAATCCCTTCATAGGCTGCTAGAATCTCCTTCTCTTTTGGGGTGTAGTCGGCCTCAGACCCTCTGTAACCTCAGCTCCAGAATCCAAGGGTTTGGCCTTGAGTGTCCTCAGGCACCTTCTGCCAGAGGCTCCAGAAAGGACCATTTTCCCTGGCTGCAGAGTAGAGCACATTCTTCACCTCTGGTCCTGTCTTGACTGGCCGAAGGGCTACAGCGTGAGCAATCTCCTGTTTGATCTGTTCAAAGTCTTGTTGCTTTTTGAGGCCCCATGGGAAATTGTTCTTCTCGCACGTTACAAAGTAGAGAGGGCTTACGATCTGGCTGTATTCTGGGATGTGCATTCTCCAGAAATCTATGATGCCTAAGAAATCTTGTATTTCCTTCTTGCTGGTCACTGGGAACATTGCCATTATTCTGTTTATTGTGGTGAGCCACCATGAGAACAAGAAAAACGAAAATCAAGGAGGCCTGGGCATTGTCAAAATGACCCTGTGTTGTTGCATCTAAAGTCTTTGATTTACTGTCCAGGGACAGAGCTGAGCGCTCAGCTATGCATAGAGGTGCGAATAAATAGTGTGTATGCCGGCCAGCGTGTGTGTGTATGGTGTCTGTGTGACTGCAGCTGTGTTTTGCCTTGATTTGCTTAACTACTCCCAGTTGAAAGTGATTAGTATAAAAACCCTGGATCATTAACAATAAACTGATTTCTGTCCATCATGACTGTGTAAAAATAAAGAAGCTCTATCTTTCTGTAAATAGAATCTGTCTGGTTTTATTCTTGGACCGCCACAACACAACATATGGTGCCCCATGTGAGGAATTTATGACTTAACGCGGTGGTGGTGGAGCCCAGTGAAGCAATCGACAGGAGAGAAGAACCTGCAGTCCAGACAAAGTAACAAGAGGTAAGCCACTGGCAATGCTCATTAGAAGCAATGAGTATTTATTAGGATCATCAATGAACATTTATTAAGATCATTATGGGGTGCTCGATAGATAGGGTGTAAGAAATATAAAAGAAGGAAAAAAAAAAGAAGCAAGATAGAAAGCAAATATTTCTCCATGACGGAACTGCAGCTGAATCAGGTTGATCATTTTGCATGCATAGTCCAGTTTCCGGATATCCACCCATCGTTGAGATAAGAGGCCACTGAAGTGCAGCAGTATAAGGAGGAATTCCTTGAGAGTAATAAAACACTTGACAGTTTGTTGACAGTGACTGATGAGTTTAATGAGCCTTTTGAGGAAGGTGAAACCTCTGAGAAAGAAACAATTATATATCCTTTAAAGCAACCTGAAGCCTTAGCTGCTTCTGTGCCTACTTCGGAAGAGGTCTTGCAAGAACAAAGTAATCAACCTCTGTCTCTGCTATCTTTGCCTCAAGAAACGATATTAACAGTACTAGCACTTGGTCCAGAGGTTGGTGACTCAGCTATTTTGGAGGACTGTAAATTCACAGCTTTGAAATGTGGGGATGTAGAACTGTTAAATGCCATGCCAGTATATAAGCCATGCCACCCCCGCAATTTGAACGTTTCCCTTATGAAGTTGTGAAAGAGATTCATAAGTCAGTGAAAGATTATGGACTGCAATTATCATATACGATAGGTTTGATAGCAGCAATTTGAGATTCTTACATTATGACACCTTCGGACTGGAAAGTTACAGAGAAATCCTAAATTTTATATATATATATATATAATGTATCTGTCTTAATAAAGTTGTCTTCATGCCCACCATGTGAGACTTGAGACAGCGCTGAAAGGAAATGGACACCCCACAGAACTTAAGAACTACTGAAAGGAAGCAGAACTGCTGAAAGAAAGCAGAAGTCCGGTGCTGGCCTGACACCTGTGGAAAAGACAGGTGAGCTGCGGGAAACAGGAACAATGGGAAGTGCTGCATCCTCTGAAGAGAAATCCGTCCTCCGTTTAATGGAGAGATTAATGGATAAATATAGTCACTCTAGATAGCCATTCGCTGAGGCGTGTACTGAAATGGGTAGCCTCAGAGATCCCTGAAGTGAATAGAGTTACAATCTTTAACGCAGACACCTGGGACAAGGCAGGTGAGCAGATATGGTGAACTTTTGAGACCCTGGCGTGTTGTTATGGAGTTGCTGGTTCAACTGATTTAAAGAAATCTAGATATTGATAGTAAAGCACAATTTTATTACGGCCAGGCCACGGCTGGGGTCACGCAGGGGGCTCATGCCTCCAAAGTACATGTCCACCGGGTACACAAAATTCAACACCTTTTATGCAGTTAGCTTCAAATATTATCTATTACAGGCACTCTTTGGATTTACGTAATGGGATTATACATTCTGTTGTTTATGTTTTATGTTGTTTACTATAAGGTTGTTTACTATTCTTCACCCACCCCCCACCCCACCCCCGTCCAGGTTCTGTTCTCCCCCCCACTCCAGCAAGTCCTCTTATCTTAGTTGCACATATTCAAGCTAGCTCTAGTTCTCTTTTTATCTTAACTGCCCACAGCTTGAGCAGGTCCTACTTGCAAACAGTTACATTTTTGCAAAGTCACAGTAAATTTAAAAGGTAATAGTAACATAGTTAAACGTTTATGCCATACTATTTTGTCCTTGTTTCATATCTAGACAGAGGGCTCAGACTGCAACTGATGTCCCTCAGGACTCGAAAGACTCTATACAGAAGACGGGGCAGAAGGCCCTGTCTCTTGTTACATCTGCAGACCCATCTGCACCTCCCTTGCTAGAGGCAATACCCAGTAACAGTGCCAAAAGTTTATTTTACTTCCGATTTTGAGGAGGATGATAACGATGATGATTCCTTTGATCCTGGGCAAATAGACCCAGAATGAGAGCCTGATCTGTATCCCCCTGTGATGAATATAGACTTAATTCGTGTCAAGAACATAACGAGACATTCTGTGTAGCTTGATGCGGTAAAGATTTAGCAACAGAATGTATACGAGTTTATCAAATAATGTATAAAAAGTAGAAAAAGAAAAGAACTAAAGTTAATAACTAAGCAGCCTTTTAAAGTAAAATAAATACAGTGCAGACCAAAGATAAGCCAAGAATACCTAAATACAATAGAGAGGTAAACACAATTAAGATAAAGAAGAGTATCTCAAGACAACAGATAAGGTTTAACTAACAAGATTGTCTCTAGTTAAATTTTAAGTTAAGAATCACATCAAAGAAGATGACAATCCTCCTCAAGAAGACCCCAGCCCCCACGACCACCGAGAAGCAACACGCAGAATCAGATGAAAGGATCTCAAAACGGAGAGAGAAGAAAATCATTTATCAGAACTGATTAAAAATAAACCTGCTTTGACTGTATAAAAAAGGAGCCAGCGAGCTCGAATGTGTGTTACTGACTGAGCGGAGACTCCCAGTGCACCCAGCGCTGTGCTGTTTACTCTGTAGCTTTCATTACTTATAAAATTAAACTACCCTTTATACCGAATAATTGGCTATTTGGGTGGTCGTTTATAACACCCCTGACTCGCATGATGCATGGGTATAGGTCAAGAAAGAAGTCGTGGCTTCAGGAGAGATAGAAATCGCAAATCGCATTGTCAATCCAGTTATAAATGATGCAAAAAGGAAACAGGGGAGATGGGAAAGTATCAGCTTTAGTGTGATAAAAGAGTTACGAAGGGAAGTAATAGAATATGGATTAGATTCTCTGTATGGATGTAATTTACTTGACTCTACTATGAAAAGTCATACAATGACTCCCCGAGACTGTAGGATAATAGCTGAACTTATCACGGCTTGCCAGCATGTAGGGTCAGAGTCTTTCAAAGCCTTCCTGATAGCCACTGCCTTGGCAGAACATATGGTTGTGGCTCACATTGCTGTTCGGTGTTATCAGTTTAATCAAGAAGGTCATATTAAAGGGGACTTGTGGAGAGAAAGAAAGATTTTTGAGTTGAGAAAAAGGTTTTTAGAATTGCAGACAGGTTCTAAGGCCTGCTGGCAGGTGCAGGATGGGTTCTGCGAGAAAGACCAGCAACTAGCAAAAACAAAAGGAGATAAGAAAGCTTTGGGTGGTTCTGCCCATGGGAATGGAATGTTGGGGAGATAACATGCTCATGGCAATAGTGAACATTTGACTAAAAGTGTCATCCAATTAAAGCTGTGATGAGCTTTATAGACACTGTAATTCAACCTATAAGATGAAGCTATGGGTGGGAATTAAGAAGATATATTGGGTAATTTAGAGTTAGAACGGGGCTTTTAGTTTGGACCTTTACCTGTCTTCTCTCTCTCCATGGAGTTATTGTAATGAACTGTCTTTGTGTGACACCTGCGAGCTGTGCCTCTTTAATCTTTATCTGCTGCCACGATTTACTGCTGAACTCACACATCTGTACTATGACAATTGGTGCCTCATTGTTTTTTCCATTTTTAAGGACTTTGCGCCCTGTTTTTTGGCCCTCCATGGCTTTGCGGATTTTATGGCCGCATTTGTTGCCTTCTTGTGACTTTTACAGCTTTAATGACTCAACGAAACACTTTTATGGATCTCTCGCTGTGTGGATTTCTGCTTTAATTGCTTTTTGACCGCGGGCTGAGTGCGGTGTGGCGAGCACTCCAGAGGAACTTAGGCGGGAAGAGCCTAAATTTTTGGACGTCCATATTTATTGTGACACCTGCAGGCTATTGAAAGGTGAGCCTCTGGGGAACCTCTTTTGTCTTTTGTATTATATACTTGCTTGTTGAGCAACTATGGGCTCACAGCTTTCCACGGAAGAGAAAACTATCTTGTTTTTATTTAAACGCATACTTGAGAACAGGGGGGTTTCCTTTAAGAAGCGCTCCCTGCATGGGCTGTTTGTCTTGTGCAAGGGAAACGGTGTACCCCTCACTGCCCAGACGGCTTTCGAATTGAGAACTTGGGAGCAAGTTAGGGAGGCCTTGTCTGAAGCTGCTACGAAAGGGAATGCTGCTGCTACACACTGCCTAACAATCTGGAGGCATGTTCATGATGCCTTGTCCCAGATGCGTGCAGAAAGATTGCAAGCTGTTTCTCCTGCAAGCCCAACAGATCGGCCAGCTCAGCTCTTGCCAGCAGTACCTGGGGACGGAGTTACGGTGAAAGCGGCTATAGCTGTCATAACACTGCACACTGTTTTGCCACCAGCAGCGACACACGAACCTGTAACTCGCGCGGTAAGCTTTTAGTGCTGCGTCAGCCCTTCCCCCCTACCGCCAGATGACTTTACAGCTGTTGCTTCAGCCTGATACGTTCCCACTGGACTCTGCTTCCTTACTGCTGCGGAATGACACCACTGCTTTAGTAAAACCTCCTTTCTTTGATTTTTTTCTTATGACGCAAGCGTGGTTTTGAACATTCATAGACAGTGCCTTGCACAGGAATTGTTGTCTTTGCAGCTGGTTCTGCCATCACATTACAGCCTCTAACCCTTGTGAACTCTGTACGGAATTCAGACAACAAGCGAGGGCTATGAGTGATTTAGCTGCCCTAAATTGCTGTGTGTGGGAGGTGTGTCTCTTTTCTACCCTTCCCGGGTTTCAGGGACGAGAACTGAGGGTTGTCTGTATGCAACACAGACTTTTGGTCTCCTGTATGCGTTTTTTCTGACTCCTAGGGTTTTGATACTGATCTTACTCCTTAAAACTGCTGACTCTTGGCACGGTCTGTTTTAATGCCCATGCAAATGTTGCAGCTTGAGTTTGCCTGGCAGCGTCTTGCTACCCGCTGCAGCTCTGTGGGCACTGCCCCCTCTGCCGCCGCCCCCCGCCCAAGCCCTGGCCATTACCCGCCGCTTTCGGGATCGCTGCTTCCCCCGCCACTCCCGCCCGTTGCCCTGCAGAGGCTCTCAAAGTCGGCGCGAGACGGAAAGACAGCACAAAGCGGGAAATGGGAAGGATCTGTGCTTGCAAGGGACAGTGGACCCCGAGCGCAGCCGTTGGGGCTTTGTTTCTGTTCTGTCTTCGGGCCCCATGTTTTCTCTTCAGCCTGCAAAAAAGCCGTGAGTTGCCAGAAACTGCTCTCTTGATTCCGCTTTGCTTCGTTTTCATCTTTGGACACTGCAGAAGTTTGTTTCTAGCCGTATTCCAGCCTGCCGTTTGCGAAAAGAATTCTTTCCTGCGTTTCAAATATGGCGCTTTTAGGGGAGGGGGGCGGGCTCCCTCGCATGCATCTCTGAGCTTTTTGCCATGCTGTAATGGTTTGGCCCATGGCTTCCTCAGTAACCATTGTATCTAAGGAAGTTACAAGTATTCCACACGTGT
>CM031078.1:4247819-4273094 GCA_013398505.2 Rhegmatorhina hoffmannsi
GTGTGGTTTGGGTTTGTTCTTGCAAGTGAACATCTGGTAATGCAAAATGAGTGGTGTTAACTTGAAACAGAGTCATACTATGGTTTGGTGTGCTAAGAAAGGCAAGAATGCAGAAAGTTAAGGTGTTAAGTAAGTAGATTGGTGTTAACTGAATATAGAGGAATACAACATGTATAGCATGAGGTAACATACTGCTGAAATATGTTAAGTTTGCTATGGTTTAATGCAGCTAAGATTTTTGTTATTAGTGCATGTGCTGAAAAAAAGTGAAAAAACAGAAAGAAAAGAAGAGAAAAAGGTGTTAAAAATGTTATAAAAATACGAAAAAAGAAAAAAAACAGAAAAAGTGGAAAAAGTGAGTGGAAGAGTGATGAATGAATGACGAATGAAGGTAGCTGAACCAAGAGCTTTAAGGATGAACTAGAGATGGGTTATAACTGAAGGAGTCTTTATGGGAAAACTAAACTTTGTGATTCAGATAATTGTGGTGACATTAATATCAGGTGCAGGTAGTCTTCTACAAGGGCCCTGTGGAAGACTACAGCAACCTCTTCTGTGATACAATTACAGAGAGGGGGAATTGTAGGGGTGAGTGTAAGTGCATTCCTTAAGGAAAGCTGTTTGGAGGTTCTACCTTAAAGAGAACAGAGCTACCTGGAGTATGTGTGGTGACTTGTAACCAATGAGAGGCTGTGGTGTATGCAAGGTGAATTGGTTAACCAATTATGTGATAGCATGCTGGATGTGAGAATGCACAAAAGGTGTGGCTATTACTGCGTGAGAGTGAGTCAGATCTAGATCTACTAGGATGTGAGGTGATGTAATAGGAACTATCTACTTCTACTATGAGCTATGAGAACTGTCTGTTAACCTATCTTGAATAAACTCTTAAGTTATGAGCCTTCTGATCAAGCCTTCTGATGACTGCTGTGCCTGAGCTCTTCTGATCGTCAGTCCACAGCCCAGCTCGGTATAAGGGGCTCCCCCTATAGGTGGGAACTCAAATGAAATGAATCTCCTGCCCTTTTATAGAGACCAAAAATGCAAGGAGATTTAAGTGAAAAAAGAATAACAATTTTAGTAAAAGAAAATAGCAATAACTACAAAAAGTATAGGGGAAACGGTTTACCCACAAAAGAGGGATCCACCAACCATGTGACCTTCCCCTCCTACTCCCATGAACAAAGGGAAAACAAAGATGGTGAAGAGTCTTCTGCACTGAACCACCCCTCACGGCACTGACACTGCTCGTTTGGCTTGGTTGGACTTGGGCTCCACTGGTTCTTCAGTTTACTTTGCGTGGCTGGGGCAGTGGTGGCAATTCCAACACTGCTGGGGTGCCAGCAGCAGCAGTGATCCTGGGCAGGCAGCAGTGGGAGCATGGCGGCGTAGCAGCAACTGGGACCCCATCAAAGAGACAGCTCCAAACTGACCTCAGAGAATTCATGTTGCTGCCATGACTAAAGCAAGAAGGGAGCTGTTCCCCGTTTCTACTGCCACTTTATCTTTTGTCCCTGGCACTGGGAGGGGAACCACCTTCTGGTAATTCCTTAGACCCCGGAAGAACTCCAACCTGTGCAACCCCCTTTCCCCTCTAGCCCCCTGGGTTGGGAGGGAGAGGCAGTCTCCCCCCACCTCAGATGATGTAATCATGTCAATATTCATCGCTACAGTTTCCTCCCCAGTTTGTAACTATAACGTTATCCACTCCTTATTTACACCATTACATCATGCTGTATTTACACCTTTCAACTATATACATACGTATATATACATATTCCAACTACATACATATATATACAAATATACACACATAGGTCCAGTGTTACAGACAGTTTTTTTACCCAAATATTAGGTCCCCTTAAGGTATACACCATGTATTCTGCATTACCCACTAAGTGCAACCTGGTCCTTGAGCAAAAACGATGCCACAGATGGATTTGCCTTTGCTTGAGGCAGGACTAATCCAAACTGTTTTCCCTAACATATCTTTCACATGCACTATGGGGACTTTATCTCCATCTGCAGTGTGAAGTGGCTCTGATTAGGCAGGGCCGGCTCGATTGATAGAGCCTCTAGTGTTGACTAACCAAGTAGCCTTTGCTAAGTGCTGATCCCAGTGCTTGAAGGTCCCTCTGCCCAATGCTGTCAGTGTGGTTTTCAACAGTCCATTACACTGTTCAACCTTTCCAGCAGCTGGTGCATGATAAAGGATATCATATACCCACTCACTACCATGCTCTTTAGCCCAGGTGGTAACTAGGCTATTCTTGAAATGAGTCCCACCGTGTGACTCAATTCACTCTGGGGTGTCATGTCCAGGATGGCGTTCCAGGCAGCAACATGAGGCACAGAGTGCATGTCCAGCCATCTGGTGATTGTTTCCACCATGGTGAGCACATAGCACTTACCTTGGCGGGTTGGTGGCAGTGTGGTATAATCAATCTGCCAAACCTCTCCATATTTATATTTTGACTACCATGACCTGAGGCATCATGGACCAATTGAGCTAGGAACAACTCTCTCTTGTGCTGCCAGTCTAGAGCTACCTGCGACACTTTGAACTGGGCAGCTCAATCTACCTCTGTTGTTACAATATTCTTTGCTAGCTTGACTCTTAGGCATGTGTGCATCTACATGGTGGACTCTCATGATCAACTGCTCTACCTGGGTGGCGATGTCTTGACACATTTTGGAAGCCCAGATGGGTTTCCCTTTGCGTTGCAAATTGGCCTTCTTCCATCCGTTCAGCCATCCCCACAGAGCATTGACCACCATCCATGAGTCAGTGTAAAGTCTTGACCACTTCTCTTGTTTGGCAATGTCCAAAGCCAGTTGGATGGCTCTGAGCTCTGCAACTTGACTGGATCCACCTTGTCCTTCAGTGGCTTCTGCAACTCGTTGTGTGGGGCTCCATACAGCTGCTTTTCATTTTCGGTTTGTCCCTACAATGCAACAGGAACTATCAGTGAAAAGAGTGTATCTCTTTTCTTTCTGGTTGTATGGTGGAGCTTCCTCAGCATGTGCCACCTGTGCCTCTTCATCTGCTAGACCAAAGTTCTCACCTTCAGGCCTGTTTGTGATTATGTCTAAGATCTCAAGGCAATTAGGATTTCCTGTCTGGGCACACTGCATGATCAGAGCAATCCACTTGGTCCATGTAGTGTCAGTGGGATGATTCATGGAGGAAACTTTTCCTTTGAACATCCACCCCAGCAATGGTAGTCAGGGTGCCAGGAGAAGCTGTGCTTCCATGCCAATTACTTCTGAGGCAACTTGAACTCCTTCATAGGCTGCTAGAATCTCCCTGTCTGTTGGGGTGTAGTTTGCCTCAGACCCTCTGTAGCCTCGGCTCCAGAATCCAAGTGGTTGGTCTCAAGTTTCCCCAGGCACTTTCTGCCAGAGGCTCCAGGAAGGACCATTCTCCACAGCTGCAGAGTAGAGCATATTCTTTACCTCTTTCCTGTTCTTACTGGCCCAAGGGCTACCACATGCGCAATGTCCTGTTTGATCTGTTCAAAGGCTTGTTGCTTTTCAGAGCCCCAGTAGAAATCATTCTTCTTGCGGGTTACCAGGTAGAGGGGACTTACCATCTGACTGTATGCTGGGATATGCATCCTCCAGAAGCCTATGGCACCTAGGAAAGCTTGTGTTTCCTTCCTTCTGGTCGATAGGGACATTGCTGTTATCTTGTTAATCACTTCTGTTATGATCTGATGGCCTCTGTCCTACCACTTCACTCCCAGGAACTGGATTTCCCATGTAGGTCCCTTGACCTTACTCCTTTTGATGGCAAAGACAGCTTTCAGGAAAATCTGGATGATCTTTTCTCATTTTTCAAAGACTTCTGCTGTGTTCCCCCATACAATGATGTCATCAATATACTGCAGGTGTTCTGGAGCCTCACCCTTCTGTAGTGCAGCATGGATCAGCCTATGGCTGATGGTGGGACTGTGTTTCCACTCCTGGGGCAGTCAATTCCAGATGTGTTGCATACCCCTCCAGGTGAAAGCTGTAGGGAAACGGTTAACTGGCGCAGGATGCCTGTGTCACCATCGTGGGCGGAACCCTGGCAAGATTGACCCACACCTTCTCCAGGTGCCTGAGGAGGTGATCAACTGCCCATGCTCACCACATGGACTAAGAGCTGGTTGGTGGAAATGGGACATGTGATTTATGTAAATGAGATCGCGCAGGGGCGAGGGGATAAAAGGCTGAGTCAGCCACCATTTAACAGATTCTTTCTTACACACCATAAGCACAGGTCTGTGCCTCATTCGCTATAGAAAGCAAACTGGCCAGCACTCTACTGGCAAAAGAATGGAGAAAAATGCATTTGCAATGTCAACGGTGGCACCCCTTTGCCCCTTGGACTCCAGTTCATACTGAAGCTCCAGCACATCTGGCACAGCAGCACTGAGAGGTGGGGTAACTTCATTCAAGCCACGATAGGCCACAGTCAATCTCCATTCTCCATTAGACTTATGCACTGGCCATATAGGGCTGTTAAACCGTGAGTCTTGCTGACCACTCCTTAGCTTCCCAGCCCACAAATCATCTTATGGATGGGGATCACAGAGTCTTGGGTAGTGCTGTATTGCCAACAACGCGCTCCTGTGGTGGAGATTGGCACCTGCTGTTCTTCAACCCTTAGCAGTCCCACAGCACAAAGGTCCTCTGAGAGACCAGGCAAAGTGTTCAATTGTTTAATTCCTTCTGTCTCTACAGCAGCTCTCCCAAAGGCCCACTGATCCTTTTGGGTCTTTGAAATACCCGTTCTTTAGGTAATTGATACCCAGGATATGTGGGGCATCTGGACCGGTCACAATGGGGTGTCTCTGTCACTCTTTCTCAGTGATAGCGAAAAACGCTTTGAAATAAATAACTTCTAAGAAGCTTTTTGTCTTTTAGCAGTAAAAGGTATTTATTGACAATGTTGGAGGCAAGCCAGTTTATACTGGGCAAAAACTTGTCTAACTTGTTTGTGTAAAATGAGCCATTTATTGTCTTAAGTTCATAGTTAACACCTTCTAATTTCCATATTAATGACTGGGCAAAATCTTGGGCGGAGCTCTCCTTTTGGCTTGAAATTTGAGTAATGGTCTCCTGACTTCATGCCTTGGGTGGTCTTGAAGCGTCTTCATCACTGTTGGACTAGCACCTTTTCTTTGTTCAATGACATGACCTGTCAAGCTTGCAAAACCTTGGCTTTAACTGTACAAAATCTTGGATCTTTACCATTTCATCCTATTGAAGTGTCTAGTTTAATGTATGGCTTCTAATACATGGTACACTGGTCTCCATAATTGCTAGACAGTACGTACCAGAACAAAGCGACTCCAGCAATTTTTCATGAGTTAAGCAGCCTTGCTATGCAAACAACATTTTGCAAAGCAGAATTAGAAATTTCACAAAACTATGGTTTTTTAGGTCTCTTTTCTCTTTCACTCAGTCAAGCTCCCTTCAGCTTCTAAAACTGTCAACTCTTGGGAACCCCCTGTCGCCTCAGAAATAAAAATAGACTCCACCCCCACATGTCCTGATGGCATCAGAGTGCATTGTGCACCAGCGTCAACCAAAGCCTTACATTCTTGTGGGTCTGATGTGCCAGGCCATCATATCCACACAGGCCAATAGACGTGATTATCCTGTGCCTCTACGTGGCTAAAGGCAGGGTCCCTCTAATGCTGGTTTTGGTAGTTGTGGCTTTCTCCATGTGCATACATCCAGGTGGCCCCTTCCGCAGGATCAGACATGTCATTGTTCCCCCTGTTCTGTCTAGGAGCTTGCCCATGGGAGACTGAAGCTACATTCACTCTCGATGAATTTCCTCTAGTAGACATTTTTCCCTTTAGCTCCTGTACCCGTGCTGCTAGAGCAGAGGTGGGTTTTCCATCTTACCTCCACATGTCTTCCCCATGTTTGTGTAGGAAGAACCACAGGTTGCCTTGTGTGGTGTATCCCCTCTCCCTAGCTGGGGGACAGCTGTTCCTAATAGCAAGGACTCCAGTTTGCACTGGTGAGACATGGATAATGCTCTCTTTAAACTCCTCCCTGAGTCTTTGGTGGCCATTTATAACTTCTTCTGTCAGAATCTGGAGGTCTGAAGCTAGTTTCTCTACAGAAGAGATATGGACCCATAATGGGGCACAGACAATTTCATCATATGTCCAGAGTTTATTCATTATAACACCCATTGTCTCTTGGTTTTCCTTCAAGTACTCTGTTGCTGAGAAATTAGAGTAATTTCTCTCAAACATAAGATTCTTTGCTCCATGGTCTGCCAGTTACCATGATGCACCTAGAGGTCATCCCTGTAAGCAAACCTATCTCTCATACTTGTTAAAAGCTGCATCCAGAGCTCACTCTCCTGTTTTGACTGCAAGCTATCTTATTGTCTCAGTTGGAGTCCTCGCAGCTGTTCTTCAAAACATGTCCTTGGTAATGTGTGTGAAAGTGCTCAGTCTCTTCTAAATACCCCCTAAAATTTGAGAAACTTAGGAAAACTCATTCAACTTATATAACTCTATAAAAATCTACAAAATACACATTAAAATCCTTAGACATCAAACCCCTAATCAATACCCATGTCCTGGGACAGGGATCATAAAAACCTCACTTCAGTACCATCACGCTGCATTCCTTTGCCTGTTAGATCCCAGACTTGGATCAGTCAGGTCACCTGTTGTCAGGTGATGTCTTTTTCAGAGGTTATCAAACGATAGGGATTTGGTGGTTATTTCTGACTCTGAGTCTACCAACGCTGAGGGTCCTGCCTCCCCCTCATTGTCCACCGGGCGAACTGATTTGGTCTTGTATTTCCTCTTTTGGACAAGGGCGACTTCTACTGGCTTGGGTTGCCATTCTGTCTTAACTACAAATTGAGTGACTGTGGTATCTGTTATTTTGGTCCCTTTCTTTTCCTCATGAAGGTGCTGTACCATACCGAGTAGTCTCTGGTAGGCAGTGGCCAGGCCCTAGCAGGTCACAGTGAGCTGCCCCTCTATAGATCGTCCACAGAACCTTTCCGTCACAGATCTCATCACTTTAACAGAGTCCTGAAGTTATTCAGGGGTGAACTGCCAGGTCATTGGAGCAGAAAAGCTCTCCAAAACCTGGCCCATGTTCTCCCACATTCCATGCCATTCAAGGTTATCCACCCCTGGGGCTGGCCTCTGGACAATTTCCCTAGAGATCTTGGTCCTACCTCCAAACACAAGGTAGACCATACTGAGGAAACCTTGCAGATATAGCAACATAAGTATGCTATCCCTAGCATCTAGAGGGAATTCAAACTTTCAAAAGCTGTTCTAGTAGACCTGAAGGAGAAAGGGGTGAAAGGCTGGGAAAAAGTCTCCCCCCATTTCTCCCCCACAGGACTGGGTGCCATTATCAAGAAACCTCCAGAGGTAACAGCTTAGGCTAGGGCAGGAAGACAACCCTGAATACACATTCCAAATAAAATTTATGGGTGCTGAGTTTGCAGTGTTATAAATTCAGATTATGAAATGGAACATTGACTAGGTTATCTTGGTTTTTATCCCCAGTTTGAGAAAAAAAACCATTACTGGCCAATACATATACAGGACTAGGTACCACATCAACATGAGTAAATTGAACAGAATGCTGGCTAGGGGTCCTATACCCAATATACAACTGAGTTCTTCAAAACTGTTATATTTTTACTTCTCTCTCTCAATTGCCCCATGTTGGAAAAAGGCAAATTATTGTCTTGATTTAAAGACAATATTTTTGGGTGGGAACTTAAATGAGCCCTCTGCCCTTTTATAGAGACCAAAACTGTGAGGAGATTTAAGTGAAAAAATAATAACTTTACTAAAATAGCAATAACTATGAAAAATATATGGAAAATGATTTACCCACAAAAGAGGGATCCACCAACCATGTGACTCCCACCTCTTTCTGTGAACAAAAGGAAAACAAAGATGGCAAAGGAGTCTTCCATGCTGAACCACTCCTCATGGCACCAGCGCTGCTCGTTTGGCTTGACTGGACTTGGGCTCCACCGGTTCTTTGGTTTTCTTTGTGCGGCTGGAGTGGCAGCAGCGGTGACGGCGATTCCCACATGGCTGGGATGGTAGCTGTGGCAGTATTGGGCAGGCAGTGATGGCTATGTGGGGTGGTGTGGCAGTGACTGGGACCCCGTCAAAGAGATGGCTCCAAACCAACCTCAGAGAATTCACACCGCTGCCGTGACTGAAGCAAGAAGGGAGCTCTTTCCAGTTTCTACTGCCGCTTTATCTTCTGTCTCTGGCACTGGGGTGGGGAACCACCTTCTGGCAGCTCCTCAGACCCCGGAAGAACTCCAACCTGTGCAAACCCCTCTCCCCTCTAGCCCCCTGGGTCTCCCCTTGAGAGAGAGGCACCCCACCCCCCTCAGATGACATAATGATGTGAATATTAATCGCTACAGTTTCCTCCCACTTGTAACTATAACACCAGGTGAAGGAGCTACAAAAAGAAGTGAACAGGCTTCACAGTATTTGGACAAATGAGCAAGAGAGAGATCGATTATTTTCAGAGATGCTATAGTCTCAAGACTCTCAGGAGTCTTGAATCTCCATTGTAGTAGAGAAGCAGGTGGACTCAGAACTCTGCAGGGTAATTAGTCAAAGGACTGTTGGTCAAGGGTCTGTTAAAGATGAAGGCTGGAAGGTGGTCACTGCATGTACCAGGAGTAAGGTTCCTCCCCCTTCTCACACTTTGACAGATAGGACTGGTACCTTCTACAACAGGTATGAGGCTATGGAACTAGAAGGCCATACAACTGATGAGGTGGATGAAGGTCTTTCTGGGGTAGTGGGGCCTCCTAAAACAACACCACCTGTACCCTTCATCAGGACCTCTTCTGTTAAGAGGAAAAGAAGGGCAGTTGTAATGGGAGATTCCCTTCTAAGAGGAACAGAGGGCCCGATATGTGGACCAGACCCAACTCACAGGGAAGTTTGCTGTCTCCCAGGGGCTTGGGTAAGGGGCATTACTGGAAAACTCTTCACTCTAGTAAGGTCCTCTGATTACTATCCATTATTGGTTGGTAAAACTCACAGCAACAAAATAACCAAGAGAAGTTTGAGGGCAATCAAATAAGGGTTCATGGCCCTGGGACAATTGGTAGAGGGATCAGGAGCATAGGTAGTGATTTCCTTGATTCTTCTGGTAACAAGGAATAATATTGATAAAAATAGGCAGATCAATCAGGTTAATGAGTAGCTCTGAGGTTTGTGTAATCAGAAAAATTTTGGGCTTTTTGACCATGGGATGATCTACTCAACACCTGGTCTACTTGACCCCTGGTGGGATGCACCTGTCTCAGATAGGAAAGAGTTCTAGTGCCAAAGTTAGTGGGGCTCATTGTTAGAGCTTTAAACTAGCTTGGAAGGGAAAAAGGGACAAAACCAGGCTTGACAGTGATGAGCGACAGGATAGTGTACCAAAAATTGAGAAAACAAGCACTCATGGGATCCCTCAATCTGCCTCAAGAGGTGTTGGCTGCAGTGTACCATTGCCTGAAATGTTTCTACACCAATGCACGCAGCATGAGGAACAAACAAGAGGAGTTCGAAGCTTGGGCCCAGTCCCAGAGATTTGACATCATTGGCATAAGTGAAACCTTGTGGGATGAGTCCTGTGATTGGAGTGCCCTGTTGGATGGTCACAGGCCCTTCAGGAGGGACAGGCAGGGTAGAAGAGGTGGCAGGATGGTACTATATGTAATAGAAGGGTTAGAATGTATGGAGCTCACAGTTGGCAATGGCACAGTTGAGAGCCTCTTGGTAAGAATCAAGGGACAAATAATATGGATGTCATCGTCGAAGGCCAGACAGGATGATGACGATGACGAATTATTCTTCGAGGAACTAAGAGACACTTCCAAGTCAGCTGTCCTTGTCCTTATGGGGGACTTCAACTTGCCATAAATTAACTGGGAGAATCACGCAGCTGGTACTACCCAGGCCAGAAGATTCCTAAAAACCTGGATGACAACTTTATGGAACAGGTCCTAAGGGAGCCTACTCAGAAAGATGCCCTCCTTGATCTGGTGCTTGTCAACAGAGTGGATCTCATGAGTGAAGTGGCAATTGCTGTCTGTCTTGGCCACAGCAAACACAAAGTGATAGAGTTTAAAATCTCTGCTGATAGGTGGAAAAGTGCCAGCAAATCCTCAACTCTGGACTTCAGGTTGCTCAAGGAATTAGTAAGTGTGATGGTTTAAAGGTAAACCGGTGGGAGAAATGAACCTGACTCAAGAGAGATGAAGCTAAAAAACCTTGGAATATAAGAAACTGCTAAGAGACTTTGGAGATCTTTTAGCAGTAGGTATTTATTGCAGCAATGTTGGGAGCAAGCCAGGTAGCCCTGGACAAACTTGCTCAAAATCATCAACACAAAACATGCTATTTATACATTCTAGGTATATGATTACATCATCTTTACATGCATTATTCATGTGGTTACAACATCTAATCAACATATTTATGATTAGGTGGAGTCTGGGTGGAGTTCAGGCAGGACTTGGGCAGAGCTTTCCAGATTCTTCTCTTGGCACCAGTTTTAGGTGGGCTTTTCTGACCTTCAGTCTCAGCTAGGTGGTCTCTGAGAGTCTTCCTCAGGGTTGACCTTTTTAACTTCCATTGTTAGGTGCCCCTGCCAAAAACCATTGCAAAAAATTTTGGCTTGCAACCTACTCTGTCCTATTCACATGTCCAGCTTATCTAATTTATGACTCCTGGTTCATGGTACAGTACTCTATCAATTTCTTAAGACTTAGGTCCAATAAGGAGGACAGAAGCAGCTATCAGTGTTCTTGGTATGTTCCCTTAGCAACACAGGTTGGGCAATTTTCTGCTGAGCAAGATATTTTACTAACTCAGTTAACTCTTTGGGCCTTGCTCTTTTTCAGAGATTGCAAGTCAGAGTTACAATTTACTAAAAAGATTACAATAAATACAATGATACAGAGAAAAAATTGGCTTTAATCCACAAAAAGCAGATGTGTAACGCAGCACCCTGGGGCATGAACAGAATGGTGTTCATTAGCCCCCGTGCTGAGCACCACATGGTCCCCCTGAGTACAAGGTATAAGGAAAGAAAAACCTGTTGGTGAGGATGATGTTCACAGTCTTGTCAAGAGTGGCAGTCACAGTCCTGTTGAGGTTTTGGTTCTCCTCTGGGTTTGACAAGTGGTACCTGAAATTGCAAAACCCGAAGATTATATATGCTCAGGTTCAGGTGGGAATGCCCAGTACCTCCCCTGGGCGGGGAGTTTCACAATGGGTGATTTAACTCTGTGAGTCATGGGATATTTTTGGAGCCTTTGATGGTCTAGGTCATTGTAATTGCCTATTGTGCCAGTCCATTATGGCCTATTAGCAGACATGACCCCTCAGGCTGGGTGTGAAGGTGTTAATGCATCCCTGGAGGGGAGTTATGGCTGACTCATTGATGTGAAGGCAGAAAACATTCTCATGCCTTGCAGGGTTCCTTAATACCCAGCTTGTAGCCTGAGGTGTCAGGTGCGCCCTGGGCAGCTGCTGCAAAAAATCCATTATTAACAGTTCATGAGAAATGACAGAGCGGGTATAGAATACACAGTTTTGGTTACACCCACACAGTGATAAACTAGTCCTGGTTGCTGAACTAGTACATCAATGGAACTAGCTTGACAACTGCCTGGAATCTGAGTAGAACAATGTAAGAGGTAACTGAGTGACTGCTCCATGAAGGCTGCCTGTTTTGTGGTTAAGTGAAATGATTTTGAAATTTTGTTTGAGTTCTTGAAGAAACAATGATTCTGTAGAAATTGCTAACACATTTGGCACCGATTTCTGCCAAATACCTTCAGGCAGTCTGGTCATTTTGGAATCTTTTCATTCCAATTGTTTACATACTTATTGAGTCATAGGGGGAATAATGTAAGTTAAAGTTTTAAGGGATATTGATAGAGCATTTCCATTCAGGATCTCTTCTTTGTTCCTGCCTTCCACATGGGCTATGTGTATGAACCCTGTCTCCTGTCGCACTCTGTATGCCAGCATCTGTAGGACACTGGGTCCTAGAATATGTTTGCACTGTTTTGTAGACACTGAAACAACACCTCAGCCTTGGCCATATTGACTGCCACCAATGGTCCACTCTGGCCTCCAATCGGGATTCATGGAGACACACCATTCACAACGCTGCTGCTTCCTTTGAGAATGCACGGAGAGTCAGTCTTGAGGAGAAAAGACAACGCAGAAAGAACCGTTCCTTGCCAATATCACCTAGGGAGACGTTCCGCTCTGCCTTTTGTGACCGGACCTGCCTATCCCGTATCGGCCTTTTTAGCCACCAGCAAGCGTGGGTAGTGCCCTTCTCAAATCTTCGTTCGCGAAGCCTGGCCATGATGACATGATTTGTACTCAGATATGAGCTAGGGGATTCCTACAGTATGTAGAAAGAAGGTGCAAGAGTTCAGCAAAAATAGACCTAGCGAATCTGTAAGGCTTACTTGCTTAATATGTATTTTTACTTGTGTCTTAGTCTCGGGAACCGATGGGGGGATGCGGCTTCCAAGTAATACACACACACATGGCTGGTGGACACTCAAAAGCCTTTATTTCCTGGTTTGACCAGTCTTAAGGGTTTGGATAAGGGAGTGACTTGGAGGGGATTGGACAGTACATCTGAGGGCAGGGTTAGGCTCGGGAGCAAGGACAGGAGAGGCTTAGGTACTGGTAGGAACCACACGGGGACACCCAGTAGGGAGGAGGAACCGTGGGGCTGCGAGCAGGGGGCAGGTGGGCACACTGCTGGTCCCGACGGGGCTTCGGGAACAGCTGTCGCCCTGTGCCGCCTCAGGAGTGGGGGGGTCTGCTGCAGCAGGGCAGGGAACGGGTGCAGGACCATCTCAGGTCCAGGGGAACCGTCAAAGTACCTTCGCGGCATGGAAAAACCTCAAGGAAAAAACACACAGAGAGGGGGAAGGAACATGGGGGGGTGTGAGCCTTGGGGGTTGACCCCAACATCTTAGTTTAGAGGAAAACTAAGATGTCTGTCTGGACTAGGAAGGGGGCCTCTTCCCAAAAACTACCACAACCTTTGAAATTAATAGACCTTAATCAGAAAATGTGTTTAAAAGGATAACAGTTCTTAACTACAAATATATATGTTGAAAGAGAGCAAGGCCTAAAAGAGTTAACTGAGTTAGGTGCCTAGTTCTCCTAAGAGGAGAAAATGGCCCAAATTACTCAAGGCATGTTCTATCTTACCAAGGTAGCTTTGTTCTACTCATTGAAGCAAAGTCAAACACAATAGACTCCTAGGACATAAATTAAGTAAACTTAGATGTTTAAAACAGGTATGAAAGCCCAGAGTGAAGATTTTGTAGAGTTAGAGCCAAGATTTTACAAGTTTCACAGGTCATGTCATTGAACAAAGAAAAGGCAGAAGTCTAACAGTGATGAAGATGCTTCAAGACCACCCGAGAGATGAAGTCAGGAGACCACTACCCAAATTTCAAGCCAAAAGGAAAGCTCCACCCAAGATTTTGCCTAATCATTAATATGAAAATTACAAGGCATAACCATGAACCCCAAACTGTATAAATGGCTTATTTTGCACAAACAGGCCAGGCAAGTTTTTCCCAATATGAACTGGCTTGCCTCCAATGTTGTTAATAAAAAAGTCTTCTAGCAGTTCCTTTTATTCAGAGTTCTTTTTGGCTTCAGATTTGGCACCCCAGCAGGACGTCTCCACCTGGGTGCATAATTCGTTGGAGATTGGGGACCCCCTGGGTGCCCCTAGCTGAGTTTTACCTGGAGGGGCTCCCCCTTCTTCAGTGGCTTTTTGCAGGGGTGGACAAGAACTCACTGCATTTTGATAAAAAAAAAAAAAAAGGTATCTAATGTTTTACCTGGTTCCTGGTTTAAAATCCCAATAAATCGAGAGGGATGCCTCTCATAGGGATGGTACCGTAGCTGGAATTCCTGGCACCCTGTTTGACTGTGGGGATCCCCCTTGTTCCTGTCTTGGTCTTAATTCCCCTTGTTAAAAGGACTAGTTTCTTGTGTTTGTACTTCGTGCTTGTCTTAGTGTTAATTCCCCTTGTTAAAAGACTAGTCGCTTGTGTTTGTAACTGGGAATTAAGCACTGTTGTTGTGTTAGGAGTGTTGTGTGTTTTAGGAGTTCTGTGTGTGTGTTTTTGTGTTTTCAGAGAAATTATTGTATGTTTGAAATGAGTTTTTGTTTATAACCCCTCTGACAACATGGGTTATTGTGTTGTGGATGGGTGGTACGCTTGACTGTCTATAAAGATACCACATTGGATAAAGCCTAAAATCAAGATTTGTGTGTGTGGTTATTGTCTTTTGTGGTGTTGTCTTATTGGTTTTTGGAAAAATTTAGAGGTTTGTGTGTATTTTCTTATTTGTTTTGCAAAGGTTAAGAGTTTTGTGTGAAGGTATTGTCTTTTGCGTTGTTTTATTTGTTTTCATAAAAGTTACTGTATACCTAAAACATCTAAGAGCATATTGTTGAAAGTATTACCATGCCAAATTTTTTACATGGGTGGCAGTGTTGAAAATTAACTATAAGCATACCACACTGGATAAGACCTAAACTTAAAATTTATTCATTTTGTGATTGTTTATTATATGCAATAGATGTGGTGAATATTTTTTTAAGGCCCAGGAGAATTTAGGAAATAAGATTGGATGAAGTTGTAAATTTGAAGTGTATACAGTGTGGTTTTCATAAAAAATTAAAAGAAACTTGGTGGATGCAATATTATTGTTGCAGAACAGATAGATTAATATATATATACAAATTTACCCTGTAGATAAACCAGTATTTATATAAATTTATCCTGACTTATCATTAAGGCTAGACACATTTTATGGTAAAAACTAAAGTAAACAAACTTCGGTGGAGAGAAAGGACTTCACACAACAAATCTATGAGATTCATAGTGAAGACATTTTATTACACATAGCACACGGTTTATATAGGGTTAGAACTACAGCTTATTGGCTAAAAAGAGTTACACACCACCACGCTAGAAACTTTAATTGGTTAAACCCCATATCTCACAAGTCCCATGTTTATAGTAACTTATCCTGTCTGTTTCCACGCACCTGCAGAGTCTTGTGAATTCCTACTATGTGAATTCTTGGGGAGTAAACCACCTCCCTACCAGCCAGCAGCAGCTGAGCTCTTTGCTGCTTCTGGCTGATAGCTAAGTCTCACAGGGATTTGTGCAGGCTGGCTTCAGTCTTACAGGATCTTATATAGATCTGAATTGCTCACTTGTGATTTTACTGTACCAACAAAAACCAATGCCATTCAGTAGTTAAAATTGTAGTAGCAACTCCAATATAAAAATATAAATATTAGAAGGGACTATTGCTGCTTGACACTGGAGCTACAGTTTTTCTTTTAAATCAAGAATTGGTACTTAAAAGTGATAAATTTGTTCAAGTCACAGGTGTGCAATTGGTCAAACAGAAAAAGCCTTCTTTTTAAAGACCCCTAAGTTTAAAATTGGAAAACAAATGGAGTACATCAGTTTTTATATTTATCAAATTCATCTGAACCCCTATTGGGCAAAGATTTGTTGGAAAATTTAGAAGCTGTAATTGAGATTTAACAAGGTAAAGTTAAATTTAAAATAAAAGAAAACCAATTAATAACAGCGTTGAGTTTAGCTATAAACTGTGTGGAACCAAACCACAATAATCAAAATATTAATCAAATTCTGGGTTAAGTGTATCCTGGGTCTGGGCTACTAACACACCAAGTAAGTCAAAATGGGCAAGCCCCATCTAAATAGAATCACAACCAGGAGCAAAACCAGTAATAAGCTGGAGAATAAAAAAAAAATTAAACCAATAATTGAGAACTTTTTAAAGTTAAGACTTTTAGTAGAATGTGAGTTAGTATTTAACACCCCAATTTTACCAGTCAAGAAGCCAAATAGAACCTATAGATTGGTTCAATATTTAAGAACAATAAATAAAATAGCCCAAAACCATACATCCATATATCCTCTTAGTAAAATCAAAAGATAAGTATTAGATTTAAAAGATGCTGTCTTCTGTCTTCCCTTAGCTAAAGAAAGTCAGAAGATATTTGCATTAAAAAAACCCAAGCAAACAAAAAAAATCATTTAGCTGAAGAATTAGAACAGTAGCAGTTGCCACCGGGAGAAGGTATGCTTCTGCAATATATGGATAACTTATTAATAACCACTGAAAAACAAGAAGATTGTATTCTGTGGACAGTGAGTTTGTTAAACTTTTGGGCCTGAATGGGTAGTGAGTCTCTCAACAGAGAAAGCAGCTGGTGCAGAAGCAAGTGTTATACCTGGGATATGAAGTATTTGGTGGACAACGCTCCCTAGGAACAGCAAGAAAAGAAGCCATCTGCCAAACACATAAACTACATATGATGAAAGATCTTTGAGCCTTTCTAGGCATGACAGGTTGGTGTTGTTACCCATACAGTGTCAGCAGTGCTGGAGCAGAAAGGTAATCATTGGCTGTCACCCTCTCGATTCCTGAAATATTAAGCTATCCTGGTTGATGGACTAATTGCAAAACCTGCTAAACGCTACTAAAGACAACATAGCCTGGACCCCTGCAGCAAATAAGGCCTTTGAGCAGCTAAAGTGAGAACTCATGAGAGCTCCAGCGTTGGGATTACCTGATGTGAGTAAGCCCTTTTGGCTGTTTTTGCATGAGCAGCAAAGAATGGCTCTAGGGGTCCTGGCCCAGCAGCTGAGGCCAGACAAAAGGCCAGAAGCCTACTTCTCTAAGCAATTGGATGAAGTAAGCAAAAGATGGCCCAGCTGCCTGAGAGAAGTAGCAGCAGCAATCATAGTCATAGAAGCCAAGAAATTACATAAGTATTCAAGTGACTAACATTGGCAACCCAGCTTCATTCCTAAAAGGTGAATCCACACCTGTTGTACATGACTGCCTTTAGACCACTGAAGCAGTTTATTCCAACCATCCAGACCTTAAAGAAGAACCACTCCTGGAAGCAGAAGATTAGTTTTCTGCCAGTAGCAGCTTTGTGAAACAAGATATACAAATCAAATCCTCTGCCTACAGGAACTTCAGCCCAGAAAGCAGAACTGATAGCACTCACCCAAGCTCTACAACTGGCAAAAGAAAAATTAATCAACATCTGGACTGACTCTAAATATGTCTTTGGCATCGTCCATGCTCATGGAGCAATTTGGAAAGAGAAAGGACTTTTAACTGCACAAGGAAAAGCCATAAAATATGTTGAAGAAATTCTACAATTGTTAGGAGCAGTAGCAGTACAACTCCCATGAGAGGTGGCCATTATGCATGGCAAAAGACACCAAAGAAGTAACAGTGTTCAAAAAGTAAGTAACAGAAAAGCAGACATGTATGCAAAAATGAGCTGCTGAAAAAAAAGTAAAGAGCAAGTAGCAGCCCTAGTACCAGAAGAAATAAAAACTGACAGATAGAAAATCAGATTACAAATGGATACAGTTTGGCACTTTGTAAAAGCTGAGCATGATGAAACCCATTAGGGATTAGACTCATTATACCAACATTTAAGAACCCTAGTAGCAGGGCCAAATCTGTTCACAACAATAAAACAGGTTACATCTCAATGTGAAACATGTTTGAAAAATAACCCAAATACTGGAGCCAAAATACAACAAGGAGTAATAAGCAAAGGGGACTTTCCAGGTGAAATTTGGCAAATTGATTTTTCTGAACTTCCTAGAAAGGGGAGTTACCATTATCTTTTGAGTTTGACTGACACATTTTCTGCTTGGCCTGAGGCATTCCCGTGCAGAACAAATAAATCACGAAAAGTGTTTAAAATCTTGTAAAACAAGATTATACCACGGTTTGGAGTCCCTAAAAGCATATCTTCAGAAAGAAGCTCCCATTTCTGTGCCCAAATTGTACAAGCAATAAGTAAAGCACTAGAAATTAATTGGCAATTGCTTACCCCATACAGTCTACAAGCAAGTGGGCAAATGGAAAATATGAATCATCAAACAGCAAATAGCCAAAATACGTCAAGAAACAAATTTGCATTGGTATCAAGCTTTACCTATTGCTTTAATTCTCATTAGGGTCAAGCCAAGGTCAAAAGAAAAACTGAGTCCTTTTGAAATTCTCTATGGCAGACCATATGCAATAAATCCTGTTAACAGTGAAGCTTTAGATCAGATAGGTAATCAATAGGTCTATGATTATGTTATAACTGTGAGAAAGGGACTAGATAAAAATGCTAGTGTGGTGGTAGAACCCCAGCCCAAACAGCCTGATTGTAAACTGCAAGAAATGTGGGATGAACCATTTCAAGTGCTGATGACCACGTTCACAGCAATCACACTAGAGTCCGAAGAGACGTGACAGGATGTTTAGGAACAGGACTAGGAGTGTTAAACACTATAGACCAGGAAGTGCTTGTTAACAAGCTCAGCACTGTCACTTCTGATCTAGGAAAACTCAAAGTTCCCCTGAAAACATCTTTGCTCACTTTAGCAGAAACACAATCACTTGCAGTTAAACTGTTAACATTAGTAGCCAACCATACTGCTGACGATTTTATTAAAATCGCTGACTATACTGGCGGCATTAGCAAGAAAGTAGCTCTTGCTATTCAGTGTATTCAAACTCAGCAGTGGGTATAGTCTGTGGCTGCAGGAATGCTTAGAGAAGGAACATCAGGAATACTTCCCCAAGAAATATAAGTAATAATTGCTATCAATGGCTCCACCACCCAATTTGAGAAAAATCACCAAGCTTGGTGGCAGCTTGTGAACTTTACTTACAACTCACAACATGAACAGATTGAAGCATATGTGCTCACTGTCAGTGCAGCCAAAGAACAGACTATCTTTCCTGTTTTAACATTAGGAACTATACATAAGTGTTAAAGGTTCAAACAAAGAAAGGTGGTGGGAGGACGGGTCCTTCAGGAAATTTTTCTCTCCCTACCAACACAAAAGGTTTTGGGAGTTGAAGTGCCAGGACCAAGAACAAAGGAGTGGTTGATGACTCTAGATTCCAACTTAATGGTAGGGCAGACCAGAGCAAACTACTCCCCCAGCACCAAAACAACCCAAAACAGTAGTTTCCTCCCTATGCAATTTTTTTGTTTGAACTTTTAACAATATTATGTTCTGCCATTTAAGCAGACAGCTGTTGATGTAGAAATATAGTTGAAAAAGTGTAGTAGTGCAGTTCATAGAATAAATGTAGCTTGCAGTTTTGCAGTCCATATAAGAACAACTGTATTTTGTTTGCGTGGCGAGGTTTTGGTAGCAGTGGGGCTACAGGGGTGACTTCTGTGAGAAGCTGCCAGAAGCTTCCCCCATGTCCAACAGAGCCAATGCCAGCTATCTCCAAAATGGACCTGCCACTGGCCAAGGTCGAGCCAATCAGCAATGGTGGTAGCACCTCTGGGATAGCATATTTAAGAAGGGGGGAAAAGTGCATGAGAGCAATTGCAGCCAGAGAGGAGTGAGAATATGTGAGAGAAACAACTCTACAGACACCAAGGTGAAGGAAGGGGAAGAGGTGCTCCAGATGATGGAGCAGATTCCCTTGCAGCCCATGGAGGACTTTTGACTACATATAAACTACACTTTATATCTCATAGTTCTTGATATCTACCTGGTTTGTTTTGTATCTCTTTCCTGAAGTTTCCCTGCTCTTCAAAGAGCAGAGATTAAGTGTCAAAACTAATAGGGGATGAGTGCTTTCTCTTTCATGCTTTCGATACAGGAATGGTAGCTGACTAGTGATGCTACTTCAAAAGTGTATGAGGGCCAGAGAACTACTTAGGGAATGCAGTAAGCCTCTTTTTCTATTTGCTTTCAGATGGAGATGGAAATATCTTACTGCCTTTCCTTTCTCACAGGGTTACACATCATTTTGGAATGACTGCATATCCTCAGGATTGCGTGGCTGTATGTTAATCGAATTGGCATTGCGGGGGCGTCTTCAGTTAGAGGCTTGCGGACTGAGGCGCAAAAGTCTATTGACAAGAAAGGTAAGTAGAGAAAAATGGTCACACTTACTTTTGTGTCATGGTCTAGGCAATACAGTAGCTATAAATTACAACTGGTTGTAAGAAATATACTTTTTTTCTTTATATGGAGATAGGGATTCTCAGTAGTAACCTAAGTTAGGTGCAGAGAGTTATTGCCTAAAAAGTTTAAATGGTGAGCTCAAGTACCTTGTAAAATCTTCTATACTTGTTCTCTGTTCTTGTTTGTTCTCTTGATGTGTTACTGCTGCTGTTAGGAACCTTGTACAAACAGTTGGAAGTGGGTCTGTCCAGGGTGCAGTGGCAGCGATTGCTGCTGAGAACCAGTAGCACTAATTGTAACCTGCTGAAGGAACTGGATTTTGCAATGTTTGTGAGATGTTGGCTGGGGCTGAGAGGGATGACTGAGAGTCTGCCAGGTGTACCCTGCAAGTCACCTGTTTAATTCTGGTGTGCACAGTGTTGCAATTAGTGCTTGCAGTGCATGGAAAGGAAACTATTCTTGTACCTTGGGCCCATGAGAACACAAAACTAACTGTATCTAGTTTAGGCATGTGACTGGTGTGTCAACTTTATTGTACTCACTGACCTTTAAGATGGGCAAATTTTTGAGATTGTTTATTGAATTATGATGAAGATTTGCAGTGCCTTAATTTATTACTTTTGCCACTGGATTTTTTTCCATAGTACAAAATATGGAAAATCACACCGTGTCTTGGTTTACTGACAATATGTTCAGGAGGTAAGACCTCTAATGAGATGAACCCTCTGTGGTAGTTTTAGGCCTAGTGGGCCTTAGTTTTAGTAGGTGCTATGTAAATTAGAAGGGACAGGTTGTCACCTGTGATTTAAAGAAAAACTAGATATTAATAGTAAAGCAAAATTTTACTACGGCCTGGCCAATGGCCGGGGCCACGCAGGGGGGGCACGCCCCCAGTACCTGTCTACCGGGTAACAAAATTCAGCCCTTTTTAAGGAGTTAGCAACAAATGTTATCTGTTACAGGCACTCTGTAGATTTGCGTATACAGTAACATTATCACTTCAAACTTTCTTCTTCATCCCCCACCCTTTACCCAAGCTCAAGCCCCTACCCCTTGTGTTAGAGGGTACTTTCCCTTGGGCGGTTTCTCATTTAAGTCCACTTATCTTAATGTCACACATTCAAGCTAGCCTTAGTTCCTTTTGTATCTCTAACGGCCCATTGCCTGGGCTGGCCCTTCTTGTAAAGTTACGCCTTAAAATACTAAACTTAAAACTTAGTTATACCAAAAGTTAAATTTTAAGCCATATTATTTTGTCTTTGTTTCACCTGACTTAAGCAACCAAAGAAATATTTCATATCATATGATGCAAACTGGGGTATAAAAAACGGTGTGGGAGGTATTTCTCTCTCCTTCCCATGGCCGCTGTTCTGGGAGCATTGCTGTTATTGGAGGGCTAGGCCTCACTGCCGCCCCACTGCTACTTTATCTCAGGGAAATAAACATTTTATTGTTAGCTTCTCTCTTTCTCTGTTCAGGTATCTCTTGGGAAGTGAGCTTTATTGGCTGTGGTGAATATTTGGCATTTTACCTAGGTCAAATCACAACACCTTTTTTTCTCTTTTTTTTTTTTTTATTTCCCTTCCCCCAATTCAGTCAAGTTAAAAATTGCAAGGAGCCCGAATGAAGAAGGAAAAATAACAATTTTACTAAGAATGGAAAGAAACAAAAAATAACAATAGCAGAAAATATTACCTAGCTATGCCCCTCCCTCCTAGGTTAAAACAAAACCTGGAAAGATATTTCGTCTGAAGAAAAGTCTTATGTTGCTGAGGTGGTGGTGTGGGTTCTGGCATAGCAAAACACATGAGTGTCAATGGTGGGGCCAGGGCTGACAAGGCGTGGTGCTGGAGCCTGGCAGGCTTGGGCCACGGGGCAGCAGCACTTTGTGTGGGTGTCATGGGTGCTAAAAAAGCTTTTTCCCTGCCTACTGTACCCGGGCCCTGAGGGGATAGCTTGCGACCAAGCCAAACAAAAGGGTAGCTGAAAGTCTCTTAAATACCAGCCTAATGGATTGGAAAAGAATTTGGTGGAAGGTTTTGGGTTTTGCTGGTCACTTTGCTTTTTCCCTGGCTGGGGGAGTGGCGTGGAGAGGGCCCTGCATTCATTTTTTGGCTGTTTTCACTCACCTCTGGTCCCATCGGCTTTGGTGTCTGGCTGCTGCTTTGCTGGGGCTCACAGTGGCTCTAGGGGGGTTCCAGCTCGCCTCCAACCCCGCATGTCCTGTGTTGTCTCCTCTGCGAATCCCTGGAGCCAGCATTTTGGTGAGGGAGCCTCCATTCACCCCCTCGTTAGCAGCTTGTTTTTCTGCTTGCCCGTTGCTTCAGCTGCCTCTTCCCCGACGGGTCGGGGAACCCAAAGCCATTGCCGAGAACTGTGCCCGCAGCCCCAGAGTCAGGGGGGAGCCCCTTTGTGCCGTGTGGTGAATCCTATTTGCCGGTAGCCACCGAGCCGACAGGAGCAACCGGTGGACATCCCCTGCTGGCCTCCAGTAACTACAGCCTCTGCCCTCCCAGGGGCCAACAGCGCCCCCTGCTTTTTGTGGCTATAACTGCACCGAAAAATAAAGAGTGACTTAAGCATTTGAAAGTTTCGGTTACAGTGTTGTTTCTTGTTCTGTTTCTTTTCTTTTTCTATATATTTGTAGTAAAGAACTGTTATCCTCTTCTCTACATTTTCTGCCTAAAGTATCCTAATTTCAAAGGCTGTGGTGGCTCCAGGAGAGGGAGGTCCCCCTTCCTAGTCCAGGAGGATTCCTCACTTTCCTTGACAGACATCTTGGGGTTTTTTTTAAAACTGAGACGCGAGTGAAAGAGCAAAAACGTCCGTGGCTGAGATGGTGGCAACTCCCGAGAGGGGAATCTCCAAGCTCTGCATTACATGGTGGTATGAAAAATATCACTAAAAATCCTTCCCATTTAACTAAAACTGCAACACACTGATGAATTTTTATTTCATCAGCATTAGAAGATACTTGTAAAATATGTTTTTTTTTTAAAAATGGTCAAATGTTGTTTATCCATCACAAATAAAATCTTTTATGACAGATTTCCCTGCCAATATTATCCCTTGCTAAATTCCCCAAACTTCTCCCAGTTTCCTCCTTATCTGAAGCATCAAACCTGTGTTCAGACAAACAACAACTACTTCTTTAGCTTCATTTAAGTGTGAGAAAAGTTCTCTATTTATTAATTTTTTTGATGATAACAGAGGTCGTGGAGCAAAGAAAATAGGCAATAAGAAAGGTTTGTTTACAACACGTGTTGTGGTACCCTGGCTAAAATCCAATCCCCAAAGCACACCCCAAAATTCAATTTTCCCCCTCTTAAAGGCTACCAAATCCCACCCTCTCCACCTCACCAAAAGGGTGTTCCCTCGCCTCTGATTGGTTATGTTATGTTAAAAGGCGGGTTTAGATAAAAATGGCTACTTCTATAGTGGCCATGTGGTGAGGGTTTTTGCTTCATTTGCATTAATTTCACAATCCCTGTTTCCTGGCCGTACATATCCACGAGCCGGGTATATGTTAGTGAAAAGAACCCTTTAAAATGCATACATTTCCCCTTGTTGTTAGTACTTTTGATTCATTTGCTTGAAAAAAACCTGTTTATTTATTTCTCATAATCCCCCCCTTTTTATTTATGGTTTTTTACAAGCATTACACATTAAATTGTCTTTGATTTTTCCGAGCTTGTTCCCATTTGGCTAATAGTTCTAGTATATTGTCCATGTTATCTGTCTTCTTAGAGCATTCCCATTTGAGTAATAGTTTTTCTGCTTTCTTAAAGTCCTTTGCTTGCTTTGGAGCGGGATGCAGGACCATGATCTTTTGAGCTGTTGGATTTCTTGTTGCGGCAGCTTTTGGATCCATGGGCATGGCAGCTAGTTGCATTCCTTATATAACACTGGAAATTAATCTTATAAAATGGGGGATTAGGCAAGGTAAAACCAAAAGCCCAGAAATGGCACATAAAAGGAAAAATCCTGCTTGTTTCCACCAAGCTCCTCCAAGGAGGTTAGTCCACCACTTCCCATCTAATGCATATTCCCACTTTTGGACTGGCACATGGGCTATTTTCTGAATGTTAGAGGCTATATTTTTTACAGCTTCTCCATTATCGTCAATTTGTAAACAGCAATCTGAGGTGTTAAATTTTCCACAAACTCCTCCTTCTTCTGCTAAGAGATAATCTAAAGCTAAACTGTTTTGATATATGGCTGCTCGGCTTTGTGTTTGTTGTTGGGCTATTAATTCTAGCCCTCGTGCAGTCTGATTGGTAATTATTTCAACTACGGCTTGTAGCCTAATTATTCGGTTGAGCATGTAAATGGGTGTGCGATAGCCCCAACTTCCGTCTTGTGCCCATGTTGCCAGACCATAAGTTTCAATGATTCTCCCCACTTTTGGGTTCTCCAAATTTGCACATCCCTCTTTTCCTGCTTAAGGTTGTCATATACTGGAACTCCTAGTTCATCTCCATTTGCTAGGGGTAATAGGAAAAATCCAGGTTGGATTATGCCTAGAGTGCAACATCCTTTCCATTTAATTGGCAAAATTATGTATGATTTGTTGTCACAAATCCAGAATAGCTTTCCAAAATGCCTTTGAAATGTTATTAACATTTTCTCAAAATTTTGATATCACCTTCACTTCAGAAAAGGGGTTCATTTTTGTTTTTACACATTCATATAACTTCCACTCTTGATTCCATATGCAATTTGAATCATTGTTACTGGACCAATACCCACTCAATACCCACCCCTCTGGGAGACTCATTTTGCTACTAGTGAAAGTGTAATTACCTTTTAGTATTTCTTAAGCACTTAGACTTGTACCTCTCCAGGGCCACTCTGCCATTTGGGGCCCTCCACAGACCCAACATCAGGTCACATTGAGCTCACTTGCTATTTTTTCTGCTAAATTAACAAACAAATTTTGCCCTACTGAGGGAAGCTCTAATCCTTTGATCATTTCATGATATAGGTCTTTAAGAGGTGGTCCTGTTTCTGCCTTGGTTTGTATCTTTATGATTAAAGGCTTTTTTATAGTTTGGTTTGAGTTGGTGTCTTGGTTTGAGGGGAAAAAACAAAATGTTTACCCACAAGCGTGGGAGGGGGCCTCCTCCACAATAATCACACCACTCTTTATCAAATTTAAGAAAAGGAATTTTTAATACAAGAAGGATAAC
>CM031078.1:4281140-4294312 GCA_013398505.2 Rhegmatorhina hoffmannsi
GGTCCTGCACTTTGGCCACAACAACCCCATGCAGCGCTACAGGCTGGGGACAGAGTGGCTGGAGAGCAGCCTGGCAGAAAGGGACCTGGGGGTACTAATTGACAGGAAGCTCAACATGAGCCAACAGTGTGCCCAGGTGGCCAAGAAGGCCAATGGGATCCTGGCCTGTATCAAGAATAGCGTGGCTAGCAGGACCAGAGAAGTAACCCTTCCCCTGTACTCTGCTTTGGTGAGGCCACACCTTGAGTACTGTTTTCAGTTCTGGGCCCCTCAGTTCAGGAAACATATTGAGGTGCTGGAGCGAGTCCAGAGAAGAGCAACAAGGCTGGTGAAGGGACTGGAGCATGAGTCCTATGGGGAGAGGCTGACGGAGCTGGGGTTGTTTAGCCTGGAGAAGAGGAGGCTCAGGGGAGACCTTATCACTCTCTACAACTACCTGAAAAGGTATTGTAGCCAGGTGAGGTTTGGTCTCTTCTCCCAGGCACTCAGCAACAGGACAAGTGGGCACGGGCTCAAGCTCTGCCAGGGGAAATTTAAGTTGGAGATCAGAAAAAAATTCTTTACAAAGAGAGTAATCAGGCATTGGAATGGCCTACCCAGAGAGGTGGTAGATTCACTGTCCCTCGAGGTTTTTAAACTGAGATTGGACGTGGCACTGAGTGCCATGATCTAGTAAATAACCTAATCTTATCAGTTGTGTAGTCTCTTATTTTAATTGACTTGACCTGAGAATTGTCAAAAATATTTTCCTTTGTGACCTAAGTGTCGATCAGGGGCTAGGCTGCGTATTTATGGGTCTCCAGTAGCATATGTGGGAAATGGCATTGCAAATTATTTACATGAAATAACAGTCTTCTAATGAAAAACAAGTTGTATCTTTCCTGGGTTTCAGAAGGAAGTTACCTGCTGCTCAAATTCCTTGAGTTAAAGGCGATCTCTTATGTTATCCTGTATTTTTAAGAACGCATTGGATAATAGCCTGAAAATCTTCCCACAGTCCATAATCTTAGAGATGCAACATTATCTGAAATTGAACAGTGAGATTTTAGATCAAATATTTGTGCCTTTTTTATTTTGCTTTAATTTTACTCATCTTTTCAGAAAATCGTCATACACCTTCAGACTAATGAGCTTTTAAAATTGTATCCTTGTCCATTTAAACTTCGATGTGAAAGCGGGATCTTTTGCAGTTGATTCTTTCCAAGGCATTCAAAACATGATGTTACCATTTAGTTAATTTAACACCAAAGAATCTTTTCAGCTCAGTAATACTTGCGGAATTGATTTTCTTCCTTTTCCAAGCATACCAGCATTTGACAAAAGTTTTGCTTGATAATTCTTGATAATACTGCATTTAGAGTGGTATTTTCTCTAATGGTTACTCTCCTTGCAAGCAGATGGTGTTGACTGCCTTCCCTGTTTTTTGTGTGTTGGGAGGCAGAAGACCTGCTGATGCAATCAATGTACCTTCAGTGATTATATTTCTGAAAGCAAGGTGTGTGATTTTTCTTGAGTTTTAGAAAATGAGACCTTGCATAGACAATCAGTCAAGAAGCAGATGCTATGGCATGATGTTTCAGTGTCCGTTGGAGAAAGGACAACCTGCACCAGGAACTGCACAGTACAGCAGGTCATTTTCATTTTCTTCAGAAGGAAAATATTAAAATTTAGACTCAAAGAAAGTTAGTATGGTATGGTTTTCATAGGATCAACCCTAATGCTTTGCTGTCATTCAGGTAACAGGTTATAGTTTTATTGATAGTATAGAACACTGAAATGATGGTGTTAGTATACTGACCAGAGTATGCTAGATATTTGCAAATAATTTATAAACACATAAAAACATAGAAAATGAAGTGATAGACAGAGAATCTGTCCTATAGATAGATACACTGTGACCTTGAACAAAGTCACTTAAGCTCTGTTTGTCTGTTCCATGCATATATTAATATTTATCTTTATTGTTTGGTGTGGTATCCTTATCATCATCATCATGGCTCGGCTTCGTGAATGAAGATTTTAGGAAGGGCTCTACCCACGTGGGTGTATTCTTCGAGCCTGCGCAGTGGATTTTTTTAGGTGAGGCACAGCGTGCGCGAAACTAGTGCTGAGGTACCCTTATACTGAATAATAAAATGGTTTGAACTTAACCAACTATCACCCAACACTAAGGGGACAGACAGATTCTTTTAGGCATCCTTGGCAGAATAATAATGGCACTAAGTTGTAGTTACAATGAAAGCTTTATTTTTTTATAACAGGATGTTATGATTAGCATAGCATAGATTTTATATTAAGAATAGCACAGCATTTCTACAAGCAGAATCAGTGTAGCACAATTTTATAAGTAGTGTAGCACAGAATTTTATAGCACCACTTAGCTTATGGTTTCTAATCATCTGGACCCTCTGCAGATCGGGTCAAATCTTAATACTTGGCTTGTGGTATCAATATCACAATCATAATCTAGACTCAAAAAGACATAAAGGAATATAAGTCACTCCCTCAGTCCTTGGAGGAAGCAGACAATGGTGGAGGCATCCCTGGCCACCAGGAGGTCACTGGTCTCACTGTTGTTACGGCCCGCCCCTGAGGCAGGGTAACTGAGGTTCTTGTTAATAGATCCCTTGGGGTGGATTAGAGTGAAACAACACTGAATGCTTGGTGTATATATGTATGGCAGGTTTATTTTAGAACAATTTGGTTGCAGTGGAAAGGAGGGATGTAGCCGTTTTGGTTATTATCTATAGAAATATAACAACAGTGGAAAGATATCACCACCAGTGGATCCAGTGACGAGGCTTGATTGTTGCAATTTTGATGTCCGTTAGTCAAAGTGATGGTCGCAGTCTTGATCCCTTGGGAGCGGGGTCCATGAAACAAAGGTTCAGGTGGGAACGCCCAGGTACCTCCCCAGGGAGGGGGGAGGAGGGAGTTTTACATTGTCTGATGCAACACTGTGGATCATTCCCAGGCCTCTGGTGGAAGGCCTCAGAAATGAGTCTTTGGGGTCTTTGATGGTTTATGACCCCTTCTAAGACTTGGCCGATGTAGTTGAGCCAGTTGTGCCTTATCGGGGGAATTAACATGATAAAAAGCCGGCAGGATCTGCTTCTTGTCAGCCTTTTCCCTTGTCTGGTGCAAAAACAGTTTAAGACCTCAGTCCAGGGCCATCAGGGACACAATAAGTCAGTCTGTCTGAACAGACTTTGGTCTGTCCCATCCTCTCTGTTTATTCTAACCGCTGTCTGGCAATTATTTTACTTGGTTGCATTTTGGTCTGTCACAGCTGTCCAGCAGCAATTCCAGTTCAAGTCCCACTTAGGACCTGTAACGACTTGATTTTATAGACAAGTGTTGTGTGTGCTGTTATGCTTCAGTATTCTGTGACAGGGTCATCACCATCACCTGGTTGGCTGTGTGCTTGGGACTTTCAAGGCCAGTAAAAAGGGGAGTAGTCGGCCCAGCACCCAGGAATCTCGAGGCCGACAGGGAGGGGGAGGAGAAGAAATCTCTTTGATTTGTCTACTTGGTTCACAGGACCTGATAATGAGGGGAAAGGGGACTAATACATCACAGAGGATGGCTGTTTGCCTTATAAATGGTGTTAGTTGCATGCTAATCATATTACCAGGGGTCGGGAGCAGAGGGGTACCCATCACACCAACAGAGGGGGTCCAGAGGAGGCTTGAAAGTGCAGGAAATGTGGTTATTCTGTACACTTACATTATGCTTTCTTACTCTTTGGGGAAGATATTCAAGAAATGTGGGCCATCCTTTGCAGAGGGCTTTCTGACTGTACTACAGCTCTGTGCCTACTTCTGTTTGATCACAGCTCCTAAACCTGTAGGAGAAATTAACTGGAACTGGGTGGAGTAGAAAAGTAAGACTTTGGATCCTAATACATTTTTAAGGGATTTCTGATCAATGTAGTTGGAATTCTTTGTGCTCTTCTCCCTTGAGGGAATCATGACTCAGTTTCTTGAACTCAAAAGTTACAATTTAGAGAAACCTAAAACTATTTTCCCAGTCACTTGACCTTTACTCACATATTTTCTTGAGTTCTATAAAAGGTAATATTCAAATGTACTTTTACTATCAGAGGAAAGTTTTTCTTCGGTCTGTTGCCTCCGGTTCCCCTACCCCTGTGAACAGAGACACACTGGAGACAAGTTAATGGAGTAAGATATACAGGTTTTTTATTAGAAGCTTCTATGGACCAAACCCAAGGGGTCTGACCCTCTGACCAGGAAAGCTCACAACTTTTATACCCCATATTAACATCCAATCACCATTCTCATTTCCCCTGAGAGCCCACCCTTAGGGGCCTGTCGAACTGCCCCCTATGCATGGGGGGGGGGGGGGGGGGGGGGGGGGGGCAGTTGGGCCCCTATTCTGATGTTTTGTCTTCTGTTATCTGCAGGTGGCTTCTCAAAAACATTGTGGCCTTGGCTGAGCCTGAGAATAACACCCAAACTTGCGAGAAAGACAGTAAATATGTGCAGTTAGGATCTGAGCAATCTAGCAGAGCTTAAATGATACTAAAACCTATCAAAATACATTAAATTCTTGGGCATCAGGTCTGTGATATAGACTTAATTCATGTCAAGAACATAACGAGACATTCTGTGTAGCTCGATGCGGTAAAGATTTAGCAATAGAATGTCTATGAGCTTATCAAATAATGTATAAAAAGTAGAAAAAGAAAAGAACTAAAGTTAATAACTAAGCAGCCTTTTGAAGTAAAATAAATACAGTGCAGACCAAAGGTAAGCCGAGAATACCTAAATACAATAGAGAAGTAAACACAATCAAGATAAGGAAGAAGTACCTCAAGACAACAGATAAGGCTTAACTAACAAGATTCTCTCTAGTTAAATTTTAAGTTAAGAATCACGCCAAAGAAGAACCCAGCCCCCGTGACCAGAAGAACCCAGCCCCCGTGACCACCGAGAAGCAACACGCAGAATCAGATGAAAGGATCTCAAAGCGGAAAAAGAAGAAAATCATTTATCGGAACTGGTTAAAAATAAACCTGCTTCGGCTGTATAAAAAAAGAGCCTGCGAGCTCCAATGTGTGTCACTGATGGAGCAGAGACTCCCAGTGCACCCAGTGCTGCGCTGTTTACTCTGTAGCTTTCATTACTTATAAAATTAAACTACCCTTTATACCGAATAATTGTCTATTTGGGTGGTCGTTTATAACAGGTCTTAAATTTGTCTCGTCTATCCATTATTGTAATGAATGTTTTTTGTAGCTCCAGAAATACCACATATGTATAAAGTGGTCCCAGCTCTACTAGAGGGACAAACATCTTCAGTTCTGTGTCTAATCCTCTTCTTCCTCTCCCAAACAAAACTTATTCTGTGGTGTATCTATGACTTGTTTTTTCTTTATTGTTATGGATTTTTGCTAATGGAATAAGGTGTCTTTGACCTATAGGCTGGTGGTCATTACTCATTTAAAATGAGACACAAAGGATGAAAAATGGATTTTTTTTTTTATATCCTTTGTGGTGCTTTCAAATTGCAATCTCGAGGACTTTTATGAAGCGGGACAAATGAAATAGTCAAGATACCAGAAGAAGCTGTAGCTCTGCAATCACATTTGTATCCAGAGCTTTACGTGTGTCTTTGGATTTAGTATATGTAAAGTCTTGCAGAAAGCCAGTTCTGTCAAGCAAGTGAAAAGAGGAGAATTAATAGGCCCCTAAGGGCAGCATTATTCTCTCTGAATAATTCTCATAATAATTGTCACTAAAATGAGAATGATCCCTATAGGGTTGATTGATCCTTAAGAGTTATGCTGTCCCAAAAGCAAACAGCAAATAAACTTGAAACTGCAAAATCAAAAAGCTCCATTTTATCATCTTCCTTTTTTTGTTTGTTTGGAGTTTTTTTGAAGGAGAGTGTAAGGGAAAGAAAGTAGGAGATTCGGACACCATATAATCTCATACCCCCAGTGCTACAGAGTTTGATGGTAACATGTCTAGACCTAAACCAGAGCATCTGGCTTAAGTTTGGGTTTGTTTTTTTTTTCCAGGTGTATTTGGCTGGGCAATACTTCTGTCTTCAAATATGATACTGCAGAGGTCCATGTAAGCAAAAGAGAATATTATTACCATGGCCACAGTTAGTACTATGGCTGTATTATGCTTCTGATAGCCTGACTGAAATGATGGTATTCTCAGCTTGTAGTTGCCATGAGAGATTTGGGACAGAGGTCTGTTACCAAAGTGCAGTGGGTGGACCTGACAAAATGCCAAGTATTCATCACAGCAACAGAGTTCTCCCCTCCCTTCCAAGGGAAAGGGAGAAAAAACCCCTGAAACTAAAATAGAAAGGCTTATATATTTACACAGAAAAGGGAAAATTAAAAGCAAAATGCAATATAACATGTCCACACAAAAGTAAGAGATAACAACAATTCTCCACCTCCCCACCCAATAGCAAAACTGAACCCCTCCGAAACATCCCAGTAAGGCTAACCTCTCTGAGAGATAGCCGGCAAGGAAAAAGGGAGAAGCTAACAATAAAATATTTACTTCCTGAGATAAAGTATCGATGGGGCGGCAATGAGGCCTAATCCTCCCAGGACAGTCACAGTAGGTCTGAATTTCTGAAATCTGTGAGTTTGGAACACTGAAATCTTCAATCTGAATGGGTCAAATGTGATTATCATCTGCTGTCTTTCAAGTGTAACTCCAAGGTTTATTGTCAGGCATGTAGGTGCTAAGAGGAAAGCAAACCCGGCTGTTTTATCTTTGTTTCTTAGCAAGATATACTGACTAGCAGGAGAAATGAATAGTTTGCCTATCTCAGCCATATACTGAGCTAAATTCTTCTCTGGTATAAGTCAGGTAATTGTACCATATACAGTACTTTGCAAAGATTTTATGTTAATATGTCTGTAAAATCACTAATACTACTAGGTTTGAGTTGTTTGTTTTGTTGTGATGTGTTTTTTTTAAGGTTCATATCATCACAGAAACTAACCTTGAAGTATTTTTCTAGCCTTCTCATCAGAGTGCTGAAAAGGACAGAATCAAAAAAGGGAAAACACTTATTTTAAAAAATATTGACAACCTCACACTAAGGTTTCATGCATGCATAAAAATGCTTTCTTTGCTTCGTTTGCTTTATAGCAATATACTTGCATTTTTATACTGCCTTATATTTGAGAAAATACAATGTGCCAATTGTCCACGATACATCAGTAACAGATTGTTAATGAAATCTGGCATAACTTTTAGATGACTTTCAAGTACGCATTTCATGTTTGGAATTGTCTTTATAAATATTTTGTAAAATACATCTAGTTTCAAGCAGTGTGACTTACGGAAGCATTAAACTAAATATAACCTTTCATCTTTTCATAAGAGACATTAAAATATATTCAAGGAGCAAGCATTGTTTGCATTGTTTTAAGATAAATACATGACTCTAGTATTGTCCATGATATAGGGCATGAGCCTAGTCCAAAATCTGAGGCAGTTGATGAAATTGATTCCACTGACCACAGGTTTTGGCTGTAACCCAAAGTTAGCTAAAAATAATTCTGCCTAGATTTTGTAAAATGGTTTCTTCCACAGTGCTGCACTATATAGGGTACAGTTTTCTTCTCCTGTGTTTCTAGAACATACATTTTGATGAATCTTTAGATTATTTTGTTTTCTAACTCTAAGGAAGATGATATCAGCTTGGCCTTTGTACTGTGATCTGTTTCCAGTGTATTTTTCATTAGAAAACACGTTCGTGTTGGTAAAATTTGCAAGGGTACATGCATGAGAGAGCATCTGCTCCCTTAAGGTTATCTTACCAAGGACCTTGTCAAATGGGACAACAAGGAAAAGGGGGAAGCAATACATATAGATGCACAAAGCAGACTGACTAACAGAGATAATAACAAGAACCAAAGCCGATTGATTGAACTAATTGATATGGGCACGTGGAGTGTGAGAATGTTTATTTCTGTAAGATTATCTGATTGAGGTCTTATTTGGTCAAATTGGGTGGTAAGGAAAAGGGGGAGGCACAGATCTGACAGACAAACATAATGGGGACAAAGATGAGAAAACAACCTTTTCAGTCACATGCTAACTGATGGGCTATCAAGAAACTGCAAGCATCACTTCAAAGAGGGCCAACCTGGACTTTGCAACCGATAAGGATGCAAACCTCCAGGTCCAGATATTGGGGAAGGGGGGGAACGCGCGATACGGTGAGTGTCGGTGGAACTATGCAGACTGATGAAGGAATACGCAGGGAAAGGGAAGCAAGGAGGAACAGCTGAGGAATAGACAGAAAGAGGTGCAAGAGGTGCCAGTCACATGTAAACTGTGATGGGTCAGTACACTAGTCTGACTGAGCCATGTGCTTGATCACTGCAATCTGTACTATCTTCTTATTAAATCCTTTCTTAGCTATCTTTCTGTGTAATCTCACTCTCTATCCTGCGTGTGTGAGTGCTGTAAGGATGAGATGCCAGCTAATGGCGAGACCAGCATGAGTGGATTTGGGGCTAACAACTGGAGTCAGACCAAGGGTGTAGGCACCCCCACGCCTGTGGTGCCAGCATCTGGAGTGAGCGAGTGAGGGTCTCTGCTCTAGTACTTGGAGGGGCTATAGCTCTTAGGAACACCTTGGTGCATCCTACAGACTTTGTGTCCAAAGTGCCATTTACTGGGGGGACCAGCGTGAATGGATTTGGTGGCAGCAACTGGAGTCAAGCCAAAGGTGTAAGCATCCCGGCCTGTGGTGTCGGCAACTGGAGTGAGTGGGAGTCTTGGTGCCAGTGGATGGAGGGAGTAAGGGTCTCCAGCACTCAGGATGGGACCACTGTGTGTCCTGAATGTCAGCTACTGGGAGGGACTTGCACGAGTGAGGCAAGCAAATGGCTCAGTGCTAGTGGCTGTGAATCTGGGGAGTGTTATGTGTGTGCCTTCACTAGTGACCTTCTATCTCTGCCAGCCAATAAAGAGGAAGGGGACTTGGCTGTCTACGCTTATGTTTTATGCAAGTCCTATATGTCAGTGCTGTTGAAGGCAGTGCCTTGTCTGTGTAGCTGGTCATGTCAATGTCTTATGTGTATCCTTTGTGTGTATGAGTGTGTCTCTGGGCTACATGCTCAGCTTTACTACTGTTTGAACCTGCAAGCTGCGTCCTTTGGCCTGGGGCAAAGACCCTCTGGTCTGGGCTCCAGTGGTCAGACAGGACAAATCCCCAGGCCTGGAGGTGCTGGAGATGGCAGCTGCTTATAACCTCTCTTAACAAAATTGTTTATATCTTTGAGAAGTTTGGGCATAAAGGACAAATTTTATGACTACGAGCTTGTACTTCACTGCCTTTTATGGAAGGCAATACATCAAGTTCTGCTGTAGGGGAAAAAAAAGAATTAAAAATAATAACTTGCATGATGATAAATTAGATCTGTGAGAGAAAAATACCTTCAGACTGCTCAGTTTGTCACAAAGTCTTCTCTGAGAATTCAGCACTATCTTTGCTGTGTAATTTCCCCTCCTCCTCTTTCCTCCTCTTTCCTCCCCTTTCCTCACATACATGGGAAAAGAAAGCCTTTGTCTAGTTCTGCTATGTTATGTCAGATAAAATGGTAGGCAGCTTATTTTAAGTGCAAAATGATTAGTTCTGTTTCTAATTTTCTAAAGCTTCTATTTCTGAACTTTTTCTTCAGCAAGTTACTTCAGATTCTTTAGATGTCAACTGGTTCCAGTTGATGATATCAACTTTAAAACCAAAAAAAACAGACCAAAGCACAAACCATTCCTCCTTCTGAGGGAAGGGGTGTGTGTGTGTATAAAGTAGGAGCACAGTATCTCCAGAGAAAACGAAAAATGCAAGATAAAGGAAAATTTTAGGAGTGAATTAGTTGCTAGTGAATGTAACAAATAAATCACAGTAGAGCTCATTAAGGAACTTCCTTTGATTTTGAATGATTAGCTTCAGGAAACAAAGTCTGGGATGATGGGATGATTTCACAACTTGTATCCTAACAGCTAGGACAGAAAGATGGGGATGTTGAGCTGAATCAGCTTTGTGCTTGAGAAGAGACTTAAAACAAGTTTGCTATCCATGGTGAATGACATGACTGTTGAGCTGCTAGAAGAAAAGATGTATCCTTTTCCTGCCAAGTTCTAGGGAACAAAAGCTGATAGAGTGAAGGCTTCGTCCTCAAAGAAAGAGTTTGCATAAACTAAAGTAACTTGAGCCTCTCCTATTGGTTGATAGCCTTTGGAGGAGAGCTGAGGGAGAGAGAGCAAGGAGGAAGAAAGAGAGCAGAGCCTCAGATCTCTACCTGGAGGGTGCTGGCCACACCTCCCTAGGTAGACGTCACCAGCAGGCTCAATAAAGGTGAGAGGGCTCAGTGCTCTTGGTGTTGGTGTTTTTTCCCCAAAAAAAGACAGTGGGGAAGCCTGCTGTCTGCCAACACCGAGAGGATGTAGCCCCTGCCTTCAGGGGTGTAGTGGTTTTAGCTAGGCCTCAAATTAGCAGGCTCAGAGAATCTATGTGGTTGAGAGACAGCTATCACCTGACTGGGTAACCAAGGAAGTGTTTCATACCAGATGACGCAAACTTAAGATATGTGTGCAGCAGTGGGAGGTGTTAGGTCAGTTCCATTATGGCTGGAGTGCAGAGAAGACTGCTGCAGTTGTTCTGCTCTGTTGGGTCCTGCTCCTGCTGCCGCTACATCGTATTTTGTTTAGTTTCAGGGAAGTAAAAACATTTTGTTGTTACTCTTTCTGTTTCTTTCTATGTGTCTCTTAGAGTACTTACAGATCTAGTGTAATAGACTTTGCTTTGTATTAATTGGGGAGTGGGAAGTTATTTCCTGTTATATATATATATATATATAACTTGTGTAAGTGTATGTTATATTGTAGTTCTCTCTTAATTTTCTCTTTTCTGTATAAATACATATAGTTAGTTTCAGCATAAATCTGGTTTGGAGGGGGTTTTTTCCTCTCCCTCTTCCTTCTTCCCTTAGCTGGTTGGGGGGAGGAGGAAGCCTTTTTACTCTGTCCTGGACAGTTGGCATTTTGCCAGCTCAAGCCAAGACAGATAAACAGAGTCCTGAGTTGGTAAGACAACCTTATGTAAGTAACCCCGTGGTGAGTGGGGTGCTTACATGTTTGGGCTTATTGCTTTAATCTCCTTCTCCCTCTCTCTCTCCCTTCTCTTTGGGTTCTCACTATTCTGTCACTTCTGTTAATAAAGATACTGTGTTTTCTGAACTCCCAACGGTGCTCAGCCTCACTTTTCCAGCAACTGTAGAACCCACCCTGTTACATCACCCTTCTCCCCAAGCCTGTGGGAAAGAATGCTTCAAAGTTTTAAACAACCTGCAATTATCTTCCTTGATAGAAACTTTTGGCATAAACCCCCCGAGGGAAATAGAGAATGTTACGGTTCCCACACTATGCCTCTCCTAGACTTAAACCTTCCAGATGCAGGAGGTCTCTTGAGCAAAGAAAATCCTTAAACAGTTCATCCTTCTTGCCCCAAATCTTCCGCTAGTCAACCCTTCCTCCCCACGCTTGTCATTACAGAGAACTCTGAGTTAACTGGTTTTTAGTTGCAGCTTTGAGGATCCAGGCCTTCAGCAAATCAAACTCCAAAGTATGGTTCTGAAACATTAGAATGTGAGGGAGTGGAAAAAAAAGAGCTGTAATACATGTTCTTAACTTCATGCAGCAAGTCTGTCAGAGTCCTATGAAAGATTACCACTTGACTTTTCCTTTCTAAAAAATGAGGCAAGAGACTATGTGTTACTGTTGTCCATCCCTGGTGCAGAGCTGTACTTTGCACTGAAAAATTTAATAGTGTGGTTTTAAGAAGGGTAAAAAGTAGCATATGATAACGGAGTTAATGCATCATAACACATGTGCCCAAAGAGGAGGAATTAAGCTTGCTCCAGTCCTTAATGTTAGTTTGGGTGCCTATTGATGCTTTTGCTCAAACAACTGAAAACAAACACTAGAGTCTGAGTTTTCCAGACCAGAGCACTGTATTGGGTTTACGCGGCAAGGCTTTTGTAGCAGGGGTGGGGAGCTGCAGGGGTGGCTTCTGTGAGAAGATGCCCCCATGTCAAACAGCCGTTCCAGCCAGCTCCAAGACAGAGCCACCGCTGGCCAATTAGTGACATTGGTAGCTGCTCTGTGATGACATATTTAAGAAAGGGTAAAAAACCTCTGTACAGCAGCAGCTGGGAGAGAGGAGTGAAAAAAAATGGGAGAGAAACAGCCCTGCAGGCACCAAGGTCGGTGAAGAAAGAGGGGAGGAGGTGCTCCAGGTGCCAGAGCAGAGATTCCTCTGCAGCCTGTGGAGATGACTATGGTGATGAAGGTTGTGCCCCTGCAGTCCACGGAAGTCCACAGTGGTGCAGAGATCCACCCTGCAGCCCATGGAGGACACCACACCAGAGCAGGTGGATGTGCTCTAAAGGAACCTGTTACCTCGTGGAGAGCCTATGCTGGAGCAGGCTCTTGGCAGGATCTGTGACCCTGTGGAAGGGAGCCCATGCTGGAGCAGGTTTTCTGGCAGGACCTCTGGCCTTGTAGGGGACTAATGCTGGAGCAATGTTTTCCCTAAGGACTGTTTCCCATGGGAGGTACCCCACCCTGGAGCAGGGGAAGAGCGTGAGGAGGAATCTTCCCCAAGTCGAGTCTGCTTTGCCCATGATGATAATTCATAAGTAATCTCCCTGTCCTTATCTCAACCCACGAGTTGTTTGTCATATTTTCTCCTCTGGTCTTGTTGATGAGGGGGAATGAGTGAATGGTTTGGTGGGCACCTGGCAGCCAGACAGGCAAGAAAGAGAGTGAAAGTGGTAAAGTGAGAGAGTGTGGGCAAGAACGCGCATGAGAGAGCAAGAGCAGGCAGGAGCAAGAGCATCCAGTGCATAGTGACCAGTGGCACAAAGTCTAGTGTGAGGCTAGTAACTAGTAGTGTACCCCACGGGTCAGTACTGTAGCAAATATTAGAGAAATTGAGCTATGGTAGTACTAATGCTAAGGTTGTGCTGTAATCATAGGCCCAAGAGCAGAAAACTTGAAACAAATAGTGGAGCTTAAAAAACTGCAGAAAATATGCTGAACAATAATCAAAGGAGCTAGTGAAGTATGCAGAACAAGTAGAAAGAACAAACTGTTGCTTAG
>CM031078.1:4315211-4328756 GCA_013398505.2 Rhegmatorhina hoffmannsi
ACTCCACCTACTCTCCACCCACTCTCCACCTACTATGAATATTGTAATCAGGTGTTGCAATATTATAATTTAGTGTTGCAATGAAATGAATATTTAGGTTAAAATGTTGTAATCTCTCACAGAAATTGTATAAATACTGTAGCCCTGCACGACTGACTTTGGAGCTCTTTGTCCGATGCTAATCGGGAGTTCCCCAACTTTGTACCAATAAATACCTTGCTGTTTATGGACTAAAACTCTGTCTCTAAACAGTTTATTCTGCCTTTTTGGGCTTCACTATATACTGAGCGTGCGAGAGCGCGTAAGAAAAGTGTGAGTGAAACACAGTTCAGATCAATTTTAAGAGTTAGTTGAAGAAGGGATAAGAGGCAAATTAATGAGCTGCGGTGAAATATCAAAAGTAGTGTGTAGAAGGGACACCAAAGTCCCCTGAAATTCTGCCCCTGTGAAGGCGAAAGCTTGGGAAGCCTTTACCAAAAGACACGAGCGTAAACAATCCATCTCTGGGGCTCCTAAAGGATATCCTTACTGCCAGAAAGACGGTTTACCCCGCTGCTTGCTTCCCAGTAAGCAAAGGAAGTGGAGAAATAAAGTGGTGAGGCATTTTAAACCTGAGCAGTGGGATTGCAAACAAATTCTCAAAGGATTGACAAGAGTGTAAAATAATAACAGTAGTTTTAGTCTCAATTCTGAGGAGAACACAGAGAATAAAGAAAAGTTGTGCTCTTGCAATAATAGGAAGTCAACAAAGTAAAGAAAGGAAATAAATCAGAAAACACCCTTAGGGTGTTTATTAAATCACTAGAAAGACCTTTTAAAAGACCCTCCAGGCGATAACCTAGATAGAAAAACACTCATTGAGTACTGTAACAACTTATGGACTTTGTATCCCTTAGAAAATGGAGAGAAATGGCCAAGTGACAGATCTATCAATTATAATACTCTCCAACAGCTAATGCTTTTTTACGACAAGAAAGAAAATGGGATGAAATTATATATGCTGATATGTTCTTTACTTTAAGAAATAAACCTGAGTGGCAGAAGGACTACAAGGTAAACCTCCCGCCCCAAGAACTCTTAGTTTTAGCATCAAAACGAGAACAAGAAAATAATCCAAAAGATCAAAATTACTCCCCAAGAATCACAACTGTTATTATAATAACAGTCATTATAATAACTGCCTTGATAGTAATTGTTAAAAATCAGCTGGTCTTTATGTAACTTATGGCCAACCAGAAAAAGCTTTCCTTTTGAAACCCCTGAAATACAAAATTGGGAAACAAATGAAGATACACCAATTCTTGTATTTGCCTAACTCTCCTAAGCCCCTGTTGGGGAGAGATTTGCTAGAAAACTTGGGAGCAGTTATTAAATTTAATAAAGGAGTACTTGAATTTATGGTAGATGCTTGGCTGTGAGCTGCATTGAGCCAGAGCAAAGCGATGAAAATAATAAGCGAATTATGGGTGAAGCATATCCCTTGGTATGGGCGACTGATTCACCTGGGAGGTCAAAGCAAGCAATACCCATAAAAATCGAACTAATACCAGGAGGAAAACTGGTAAACAAAAAGCAATATCCACTGAGGCTAGAAGATAGAGAAAGAATAACACCCGTAATAAAGAAATTCTTAGAATTAGGATTGATAATGGAATGTGAGTCAGAATTTAATACACCCATCCTGCCAGTTAAGAAACCGAATGGAACATACAGGCTAGTACAGGATCTAAGGGCTGTAAATGAAATCGCGAAAATCATACATCCAGTAGTAGCTAATCCATATACCCTCTTAACCAAATTGAAAGACAGTTTGGTCTGGTTTACAATGTTAGATTTAAAAGATGCATTCTTTTGCCTTCCCTTAGCATCAGAAAGTCAGAAAAATTTTTGCTTTTGAGTGGGAATCTATTGAGGGAAGAAAAACTCAATTAACTTGGACGGTGTTACCCCAGGGTTACAGAAATAGTCCCACAATCTTTGGAAACCAATTGGCTAAAGAAGTAAAACAGTGGGAACGACCACCGGGAGATGGCGTTCTTCTACGATACGACCTGCTTATTGCAACGAAAACTGAAGAAGAATGTGTAGAATGGACAATTTCTCTCTTAAATTTCCTGGGTTTAAATGGATATCGAGTCTCTCAGCAGAAGGCGCAATTAGTACAAAAACAAGTCGTGTATTTGGGATATGAAATTTCAAAAGGACAAAGGTCCCTAGGAACAGCAAGAAAAGAAGCTATATGCCAAATGCCCAGGCCAGAGACAGCCAGAGATTTACAAGCCTTCCCGGGCATGACTGGATAATGCCGTTTGTGGATATACCAATATGAGGTATTAACTAAGCCTCTATATGACTTACTTAAAGACACCAAAAGAACTGTAGAATGGACTCCTGAAGCAAATGCAGCCTTTAAAAGACTAAAACAAGAACTCATGAAGGCACCAGCCTTAGGCTTGCCAGATGTGACAAAGCCATTTTGGCTGTTTTCACATGAACGCCAAGGAATGGTCCTAGGAGTGCTGGCCCAACAATTGGGACCGTATGAAAGGGCTGTAGCATACTTCTCAAAACAACTGGATGAGGTGAGCAAAGGATGGCCTACATGTCTGAGGGCAGTGGCTGCTGTAATTCTGAACATTGAAGAGGCCAGGAAGCTCACCTTGGGGCAAAAGATGACAGTGTTAGTATCCCATACTGTATCAGCAGTATTAGAACAAAAAGGTGGCCATTGGTTGTCACCTTCGAGGTTCAGACTACGTAACGATTCAGGTGACTAACATTGTCAATCCAGCTTCATTCTTAGAAGGAGGAACGTCAAGAGTACCACTTGAACATGACTGCATAAGAAACTATTGAAGCAGTGTACTCCAGCCTTCCAGATCTCAAAGAAGAACCAATCCCAGGAGCAGAAAACTGGTTCTCAGATGGCAGCAGTTTCATAAAGCAAGGCGTGACAATGGCTGGTTATGCGGTAACCACAACAAAACAGGTAATCGAGTCAAAACCCTTACCCGTAGGAACCTCTGCACAGAAGGCGGAACTGATAGCTCTCACTCGAGCTCTTGAGTTAGCAAAAGGGCAATATATATAAATGTATGGACAAATTCTAAATATGCCTTTTCGGTTGTGCATGCTCATGGAGCAATCCGGAAAGAGCGGGGACTACTGACTGCCCAAGGAAAGACCATAAAGCATGCGGAAGAAATTCTGCGATTACTAGAAGCCGTCCAGCTCCCGGAAAAGTGGCCGTGATGCATTGTAAGAGACACCTGAAAGGTAACACTGTCCCAGAAATAGGTAATAAGAAAGCCAATGCAGAGGCTAAGTTAGCTGCTATGAGGAGCCAAGAGTCACTAATAGCCACATTAGTACCTGGGGAGTTAAATACCAATTTCCAACCAGAACATCAGGAAACAGATCATAGATGGATACAAAGAAATAAAAGTAAGCTACTAGATAATGGATGAGGCCAATTGGAAACAGGACAGTTAGTATTACCAGGAAAATTAATGTGGCAATTTGTAAAAACAGAACATGAGAAAACCCATTGGGGTCTAGATCCCCTCTATCAGTATCTGAAAGCTAGAATAGCAGGACCGAAATTATATACTACCATAAAGCCAGTGACCTCCCAGTGTGAGCGTTGCCTGAAAAACAATCCAAACGCTGGAACCAAAATACATTTAGGGGCAATTAACAAAGGAAAATTCCCAGGAGAAATGTGGCAAATTGATTTCTCCAAACTCCTAAGAAAATGGGGGTACAGATATCTCTTAGTTTTAACGGACACATTTTCTGGGTGGCCTGAAGCCTTTCCATGTAGAATATGCAAAGAAAGGGAGGTGATTAAAGTATTATTGAATGAAATCATACCAAGGTTTGGTGTGCCCAAGGGCATTTCCTCAGACCAAGGAACACATTTTTGTGCAAAAGTTGTAAAGGCAATAAGCAAAGCATTACAAATCAAGTGGCAACTGCATACGCCCTATAGGCCACAAGCCAGTGGGCAAGTGGAAAAAATGAACCATCTTATTAAACAACAAATTGCTAAAATATGCCAAGAAACTAACTTACAATGGTACCAAGCTTTGCCTATTGCTTTAATCAGGTTGAGGGTCAAGCCCAAATCAAAAGAGAAACTGAGTCCATTTGAAATTCTGTATGGGCGACCCTATGCAATGCAAATTGTAAACAGTGAAGCTATAGATCAAGTAGGTAACCAATATGTATATGATTATGTTACTGCAATAAGAAAACATTTCGATAAAAACTCTACAATAGTAATAGAACAACAACCCAAACAGCCTGACAGTAAATTGCACCCGTTTAACCCTGGCAATTGAGTATATGTTCAGAATCTTTTAGGAAAACTCCTACAAGAAAAGTGGGAAAGACCGTTCCAGGTGTAGCTGACCAACTTTACTGCAGTCCAGATAAAAGAACGGCCCACCTGGATCCACTACTCACGAGTTAAGAAAGCCCCAGAGCCCAAGCAAGAAAACTCCTCCTCGGGAAATGGGCCTGAGTTTGACTAATGTACAAAGGCATCGTTGAATAAGAGTCTTATTACCAATAATTACAGAATTTAGACCAAAAGTAAAACCCTGGCAAGTAATACCATTAGCTCAAGAGTTAGCCCGGACCAGGGAAAGAGGTTGGTCAACGTCATCACAAATCAGAAAAAGATGGCCAAAAGGACCAGGCCGCCAATGTAAATGTGAGTGGCATAGGCGCCACTACGTCTGGTACAAAATACTTTGTGGCGGATGTCAGTAAATCTGGTGGGTTTCTATAGAATAATCGGTATTTGTGAAAATTGTGATCACAAGTTTAACCAATTTATTCTGGAACACTATAGAAATTTAATAGAGCAACATTGGTCACCACGGGACCTAGAGTTAGGGCGATGGGAAACAGCAGAATTGGTAGTAGAGAACAAAGAACACTAAGACTTAATTGATTTTGAATATCAAACCAGGACCGCAGTATAAAAGATTCTCAGTGAAGACTCAACTAGTGTTAACTCAATATTGTGAGGCACAAGTGAGAGCCAACCCTTGGCAAAGTTGCAGTGAAAAATCGTGGGAAAGACTAACAGCAGTAACTGTTTCTGTTCCTTCAACTCCCTATAGACTAGACCAGGAGTTCCGGGGAGGTTGAGTGTTGAATCATCTTAGTAACCATAAGGAAACAGAAAAGGATCCCCAAGACGACACTTAAAGATGGACCTGACCAGACTTCTAGCATTGATTCCCGGACTTTGGATAAGTATGACCTCGTCACAAGATCCTGCGCTAGAATGGCCATGGTCTAATACAAGAATAGTTAAAACATGTCCATGGATTGATGTACCACGCACCGACTTAGACCCTGAGCCAAGCCTGGCTATGTCTTACATAACAACCAGTACTAATTTCTGTGTATGCAACTTTACTCACATCATAGGCTGTGACTTTAATTACACTGTTCCTGTAACCACTAGGCAGTTAATAAAAGTAGGTTATAGTCTGTATCACAATATACCAAACCTGCAAATAGGCATGAACACTGAGCTTCTTAGAAAAATGCTTAAACATCCTGACAGAAAAGCTAGCGCAAGGAGTAAATAAGACCACTCAACGCATGCTATGGCAAGTAGAACAGGATGCAGCAGACATAAGAACTATCCTGACAAAGGTAGAACAATAAGGAGAACATCATTGGTGGGATATTCTAACAGAACACTCCCCTACTGCAACTCAGGTGTTCCACTCCCTAGTACATCCAATGATAGCCATAGCAGTGAGTATCATCCTGCTAACACTCCTGAATGTGTATCTATGGTTCAAAGTAAGCACCATAATTAAAAGAACGCAAACAATGTGGATCATGATACAAACCTATCGGAACTCTTTCGGGCTTGACGGAAGAATCCGTAAGCCATAAGAAAAGGGGGGAAATGAAGCAGAGCAAAACCCAGAACCTAAAGAGTTATGTAAAATAACCCTTAAAAGGTAGTTAAGACAGAAAAAGTACTCAACATTTAGACAAGCCAAATGAAAGAGATAAGGCTTGAGACTCATCCAAAAAAAGGACAAAATATGCATACCTAGAGATATAACAGAACAGATCGACCTGAAGAAAGAAGATAAGAAATTCAAAGCACCATTTTTGGAAAAACCCATCCTAAAGTCAGCAAAAACCAAGCAAAGTTGAAAAGTTCACCAAGGATGAAGAGCAGAAATATGACCACTGCCAGATGAAGTAACAGGATCTCCCACCATAATATTCCTCAAAAAGGATGCCTCCACCCCAACTCCACCTACTATGAATATTATAACTAAGTGTTGCAATAATATCAATATTTATGTAGAAATGTTGTAATCTCTCACAGAAATTGTATAAATACCCTGACTTTACACTGATTACTTTGGAACTCTATTGTCCGATGTTAATCGGAGAGTTCCCCAATGTTGCACCAATAAATACCTTTGCTGTTTATTGACCAAAATTATGTCTCTAAATAGTTTTATCTTGCCTCTTTGGGCATCACTGACAATCTCTCTATATTTATTCCATGTGGCCTGACCCTGCTTCCATCTTCTGTGTGTTTCCTGCTTACGTTTGAGTAATGACAAGAGTTCTTTATTAATCCATGCAGGTATCTTGCCCCCTTTGTCCAATTTCTTGCTCATTGGGATGCACTGTTCTTGAGCCTGAAGGAAGTGACCCTTGAATATCAACAAACTCTCTTGGACTCCTCTTCCCTGCAGGGCCTGTTCCCATGGGATTCTTCCAAGAAGACCCCTGAAGAGGCTAAATTTAGCTCTCCTGAAGTCCATGGCTGTAATCTTGCTGCCCTGCTTCCTCCTCACCTGATACTGAACTCCACAATCTCATGGTCACTGCAGCCAAGACTGTCCCCAACCTTCACATCTCCAACAAGTCCTACCCTGTTTGCTAGTATGAAGTCAAGCATCACACAATTCCTCATGGGATCCTCCACTACCTGTGACAGGAAGTTGTCATCAGTGCTTTCCAGGAACCTCCTGGACTGTGCTTCACCATGTTACTTCTCAAGCAGATGTCAGGGTAATCAAAGTCCTCCACAAGAATCAGGGCCTGTCACTGTGAGGCTGCTTCAAGCTGTCTGTAGAAGGCCTCATTCACTTCTCCTCCTGATCAGGTGGCCTGTAGCAAACACCCACAACAGTGTTGCCCTCACTAGTCTGCCCTTTTATCCTAACTCATAAGCTCTCGGCTTACTCATCATCTAACCCAAGACAGAGCTTGACACACTCCAAGTGTAGCCTCACATAGAAGGCAACTGCACCACTGCGCCTTCCTGATCTGTCTCCCCTAAACAGCCTGTAGACCTTCATGACAACATTCCAGTCATGTGAGCTATCCCATCATGTCTGCATAATCACAATGAGATCAAAGTCCTGTGATGGAACACAGATCTCTAGTTCCTCCTGTTGTTCCCCATACTGTGTGTGTTGGTCTACAGACACTTTATAGAGGTATTTGATTGTGTCAGTATCTCAGTGGGGGTGCAAAGGGATGCCCCACAGTCCTGTCTTGTGGTTACAATCTTTGGCTTTTTGTGCTTGATCGAGGTATTCCCTCTTTAGCCTCCTTTTGCTATTAGGGTGGTCACTAGAGTTCTCCCTTTCCCACACCTTATCTCTCTTGAGCCTGGCCCTGTCCCCATCTCCCTTCAAATCTAGTTTAAAGCTCTCTCAATGAGCCCTGCCAACTCCTGAGCTAAGATCCTTTTACCCCTTTGAGAAGGGTGGGCCCCATCTGTTGCCAGCAAGCTCAGTGTTGTATAAACTGACTCATGATCAAAACCACCAAAATTCTACTGGTAACACCAGTCTTGAAGCCAAGTGTTCATCTGCATGATTTCCCTGTTTCTTGCACCATCATTCCCTGCAACTGGCAGGGCAGAAGAGAACACAATTTGTGCTCCAGATTCCTTGACCATTTGTCTCAAGACCCTGAGGTCCCTCTTGATTCTCCACATCCTTCTTGTTGGGACTTCATTGGTACCCGCCTGGAAAACCAGTAGCAGGTAATAGGCAGCGGACCATACCAGGCTGAGAAGTTTCTTGATGACATCCCTTACCTGGGCCTCAGGGAGGCAGCATACTTCCCTATGGGTTGGGTCCAGTCAGCATATCAGGCCCTCCATTCGTGCCCTGCCCTAGGCGACCCCTCCAACCCAGATGGACCTTCACCCACTTCCTCATTTCCCAAGTCCTCAGATTCCAGGGCCTCATATCTATTGTATAAGGACACCTGGGGAGGTGAGATGGGTCAGGAGGGGGTTAGCTTGCCATCCCAAGCAGAAACCCGTTTCCACTCCCCTCCGTCTCTAAGGTCCTCTCCTTCTGCCTGGTGATGAGAGGGTAGGGAATCCATTACTTCTTGTGAAATCAGTAGTGGGTCCATTTGTCCTAGGCATGGTAGAGTGCAGCTCCACCAGTCAATGTCCTCTTCAGAGTACCTAATACTTATTAGTCTTTCTACTTCATCTCTCAGTTCCACCACTAGGCTAAGCAGACTGTTGACCTGAGATAATCTAGTCTATTCCAAGTCAATATGTTTGAATAAAAATAAAACAACAACAATATTCTATCTGTCTTTAGGAAAAGAATTGCTACTATTTCAAAGCCATTTATGAAAATAATGATTAAATCTGAAAATTTAAGTAGTTTTATAAGTTAGCACTTTATAAACATCAGGTAAAAAGATAACAGGCAATTGACAGAAAAAGTAACACATCAAAACAGTTCCACATATACAAGGGAAGCAGCAGGTGAAAGATCTTATTTTTAGTAAAGTTTCACAGTAGTCAGAAAGGAGTCCTGGAAAAGCTTTAAGTGTGCTATTGAAACATATCACAAGTTAAGTTCTGTTCCGTAGTTCTAATAATCCTTACTACAAACAATAGAGTAGTATAATACATTTTTCAGAATGACACTGAAATGAGTTGCAATGGCAAGACAACTTCAATACTGGCAAGATGATCCCAAACTGGAGAAATACACAAAGTCAATGAAATTAAATTTAAAAGAAATGCAAAGTAGTATAGTCAGTATGAGAAAACAGATGACAAATATAAAAGATATAATAAATTACTATATTCAGAGTGACGGAAAAAACATCTAGTAACTGGTGGTTACCCCCCAGACAATTGAGACAGCTGTACCACTCATTTGTGACACTCCTGATAATGCATAATGGTCCTATACTCTGACTTTGCCCCTTATTTTACATTTTAATATCATATTCTTGACTTGTATTTCAAGTATCTTTCAAAGATTTCCCATGCCTTATCTAGAGGAGATAGCATTAGACCTGTTTGTGTTCAGTTGAGCTGGCCAAATGCCAACTACCCAAACACAGAGTTCCCCTCCCCCACGGGAAAAGGGAAAGAAGAAAAAAACCCTAAAACTTAAAATGCCAAGTCTTTTATATTTACAGAGAAGACATAAAATTAAAAACAGAATACAACACATATATATACAAATATGAAAAGAAACAACAACAACCCCAATGAGTTGCCCACCCAATAATACAGATTCCACCATTCCAGCCTACAAAAACACCCCAAAAATCACTTCTCAAGATACATACAGCAAGAGAGAAGAAAAACTAACAATAAAATGTTCACTTCCCTAGATAACACAGCAGTGGGGTGGTAGTGGAGCCTAATCTCAGCAACAAAGCAGCAGCACATCCTCTTAGTACTGCAACCATGAAGAAAAAGAGCCGGAGGCACCTCCCTCACTCCCTTTTATACTTGTTTTGACCACACATGATATGAAATATCTCTTTGGTTGCTTAAGTCAGGTGACATTTGTCCCTTCTAATCTACATCACACTATCTGGGCCTACTAGAACTGAGGTCTACTAAAATTAAGACCTAATCTAGGCCTAGCTAAAACTAAGGCCAAAACTACCACACTGTTGTTGGTGTCACAAACCCAACACTAAATTGAAGTTTGATCTGAAAAAGCATAAGCCACAGCTCTTCAACCTGTGCGGGCAATTACCCCATGTCAAGTTACCAAGCCTACAGCAATATTGGCTGAAGAAACTGGAGTAACAGTTTATTATTACTGGGAGGAGATGACACTCCTGTTTTCCTCCTTTATCACAGGTTGGCTTGACATGCTTTGTAGGCTTGTACAATGAGCACATACCTTGGATATATTTCTGCAAGATCAATATGTTAATACTTGTGTGTGGTTGTTTTTTACTATAACCAACTTATTATTCTTTCCAAGTAGCAAATATAGAGCACCTGGTGTGTGCCCTTCTTTAAGGTTTAAATGAGATATCAAAGGCAATTGTTGCCTTAAATTTGGAAGTAACTGCTGTACACCAAGGAACCTTACAACATCAATTACTGATGAACTACCTCCCCCTTCAACATCATAAATGATGTTGCGAGTTTTAAGGCATATGCTGCTTTAACATGTCTGCTGAATCAGCTAGTATGAAAGACAACATTTAACATCTTCAGGATTTAATACATTGAATAGCACAACCTATCAGTGGTGCCTGGCTAGCTGAGTGGTTTAGAAGGGGCAGGACACAACTTAGAGCATTCTGTGCTTATTCGTTTTTCTATATGCTTCATTAAGTGCCTATGTCAGTTCCCTATCCCACATTTCTAGCCCCAGCGGCAGTGGTCTCTTAGGTAAGGGGGTGGAATGCTGGGAGGAGTGGGTTAAAAGCGGAATACTGTTGAGGAAGATTGTAAATAACCTCAAGTGATCTTGCAGCTGGGAATACACAAATTCTGGAAAGCAGCAATGTAGAAAAACACATATATTATGCCTACTGCCCTCTGTGTGCTGATGCTGAGAAAAGGCCAAAATGAATGCTGCTGTTTTTATCTTTTAGCAGAAGGTATTTATTTGCTGCGCAGGGGAAGCGAGGCAGTGGATACTGCTGAAAGTTCACTTCCAACTTTTGGTAGGAATTTGGGGGATTTTATACAGTGTTAGGGTGGGGTGACAACATTTTACATGCATATTCATAACAGGTGGGGTTAAGGCAGAGTTAGAGAAGTCTTGCTAGAATCTTCTTTTAGGGGATGGATTGTGGGGTCGTTCCTGTGCCTTTGGCCTCGTTAGGGGTCTTCTTACTCATCTTCCTCACTTTGAATTTTTCAACTTTCTTTGTTCTCTTGACTCATGGTAGTTGACATCAGGGAGTTTTCTGATTCATGTCCTCCTTAAGTGAACATCTTATCAATCTGTGACTAAAAGGATGTTTTAAGTACATTTTGACACATTTCTAGGGTAGTATAATTTATCTGGTATTTAGATAAGGCTGTTAGTACCACTCATGTGGAATGTGAGCTTCGCAGTTTCTCAGTTAACTCTTTAAAGCCGAATGCCTGTTGCAGTGCTTTGAGAAGTAAAACATCTGTGTATAGGTAACATAGGTGTTTGGTAGACTTGGAGGCTCTCTAACAGACATGCTTGTGCTCCCTGTATTGTTATAGAGATCAAAGCACAGTGAAGATCACAGCCTGGTGGCAACTACACATGCATGAATCCTTGATAAACATGACAACAGAAGGCCAGTGATCTTCTACCACAGACTGAGTGAAGGCGAAGCACTGAGTCCTGCACTTGGGTCACAACTACTCCATACAACACTACAGGCTTGGGGAAAACTGTCTAATAGGAAAAGGAACTGGGAGTGTTGGTCGATGGCCAGCTGAATAGGAGCCAGTAGTGTGCCCAGGTGGCCCAGAAGGACAACAGCATCCTGGCTTGTACTTGGCACCAATGAGATCACATCTGAAATACTGTGTTCAGTTTTGGGTCCCTCACTACAAGAAAGACATTGAGACTCTGGAGAATGTCCTGAGAAAAGCAACAAAGCTAGTGAAGGGTGTAGAGCACAAGACTTAATGAGAAGCAGCTGAGGGAGCTGGGGTTGTTTAGTCTGGAGAAAAGGAGGCTGGGGGGGACCTTACTACTCTCTACAGCTACCTGAAAGGAAGGTATTGGTCTATTCTCCCATGTAGCAAGTGATAAGACAGGAGGAAATGGCATCAATTGCATCAGGGAAGGTTTAGATTGGATATTAGGAAAAAATTTCTTCACTGAAAGGATTGTCTAGCATTGGAACAGGCTGCCCAAGGAACTGGTTGAGTCACCATCCCTGGAGGCATTTAAAAGATGTGTAGATGTGGTGCTTAGGGACATGGTTTAGTGGTGGACATGGCAGTGCTGGGTTGTTGGGCGCAGCACAAATCAAGCATGAAAACAAGAAAGAAGAAAAGAGATGGCCTGGGAATCATCTAACTAATTGTGTGCTATTTTAACTAAAGCTTTGATTTACTGACCAAGGACAGAGCCAGTCTTTGGGCAGCAGCCTGGGAGAATGGTATGCACATGAGTAGCTACATAGGTAGCAACAGCCTGTGCCATAAATCATGAGTGAGATAAACATCCTGGAACACCAGGATCTGTGTACATGCAGGTGAGAGTGTGTGTGGCTGTTTTTGCTCTGACGGCTTAGCTCCTCCTGGGAGTGTACCTTGCTGTGAAGGTCAAATAAATCTAACAATCCCAGTTATGGGGACAAAAACTGGAATCCTTTATTGAACACTTGACCACAATTTAAGGTTTCAGGGAAACATATGCTAATAGGGAGGACGGGTTTATGCTAATCCAGGGAGGGCTTACGTTAACAATACTTTTGCTAAGTCAGGGAAAACAGTCACTGATTGTTATTTCAGGGATTTTTGAGGGGAAGAGTTTACATTATCTGATAACGTTCATTCCGGACTTTTCCTTATCTTAAGGCAGGATACAGCTTATATACAAGTAGAGCAAAACCAGGCCTTTTCTGTCTTTGGTGATGGAATTTTCTTCAGCTTTTGCTGACCAAGGCTCATTGTTTAAGGTTATCAGTTTCTTGCTGTTGGAAGCTATATTTTTCATATCCCGACACCTTGCTATATAATCTTGTGTGACTGGCATTAAAGTGATTCTTCCCGCACACAGCAGAGGTCCGTATTTCATTCCGCCACACTGGGTTTACAGTTAGGTTTGATGATCTTAACAGTTTTTTCCAACCTAAATGATTCTATGATTCTAAGAGGAGTGGGAAATCAAGTGGGTTGAGGATCTTGTGAATTGAATCATCACAGAAGATTATGATCATGGACTGATGGAGTTTGCAGTGCTGAGGGATATGGGTCAGGTGGGGAGTGAAGTTAGTGAATTTCAGGAAAGCAGACTTCCAGCTCTTCATGGAGATAGTGGGATCCCCTGGGACACTCCCCGCAGGGACAAGGGACCAGAACAGAGATGGCAGATCTTTAAGGAAATCTTCCATAGAGAGCAAGAGCTTTCAATTCCCAGGCTCAAGAAATTGGGCAAGGAAGGTAAGAGACCAGCATGGCTAAGTCTGGATCTGCTTGTCAAACTAAAGAGCAAGAAGCATATGCATGTAGCAGATATTGAAGAAATTGTGTGGTGGTAGAGATGCTAAAGTTTGTGCTGTAATCATAGGCCCAAGAGCAGA
>CM031078.1:4344033-4368346 GCA_013398505.2 Rhegmatorhina hoffmannsi
ACCTGCCTATCCCGTATCGGCCTTTTTAGCCACCAGCAGCTTGCAGCAAGCGTGGGTAGTGCCCTTCTCAAATCTTCTTTCGTGAAGCCTAGCCATGATATAGTGTGTGCAATATAAACAATAAATCAGAGCACTGACGATACTTCAATGAAGGAGATGTCTTTGACTCTCGTGCTGTACCCTTGGGAGCTCAAAAAATCGACATTTTTTTATTTTATCTTAGTGTTGTAAAAAGTAGCACATTCCAACGTAGCCACTATAATCTTTTGATGTAGGGACCATAAATGTACTTGTTATTTGTGTATATCAAGGAGATTTCTTGGTTTATAAATTCATTCTAACTTTGTACACTGAAACTTCTCCTTAGTTGATTTTTAGTATTTAACCTCCTCTAATTTTCCATTTACTGAGCTGCTACTCACTAGAATCTGCTCCAATTAAAAATTCTCTGTGTACTGCTGTTTGTATAGAAAAATTCTCAGAATAGAGGCTATAGCTTTATGTATTTCTATTATATACTGATTGACATATTTCTCTCAATAGTTGCACCTTTCACATTTATTCATATATACTTATATCAAAAACAGCATGTAATCATTGATTATGAGGAAATTAATATAATTCCAAATTGCATTACTTCACAGAAAGTTGCAGACATTCCTGAACTTCTATTCATATTCTTTACTTTATGACTGTAGAACTGATTTTAAAGTCAGTAAAAGAAATGCAACTGACAATTTATTTCATACAAAAATACTATCATAAGCAAGAAATAGATCAGCAATAGAAATAAATAGAAAATCTGAAAAAGTATACATTTACATTAACAGATTATAAGAGCAGAAAAGTTATGAGTCTGGGCAATTACATAACATAGCCAAAAAAATTTCCCCTATCAATACCTGAAACTAGAGTAATTCACTGTCTTAATTAAGCGTATCTACCTCCTTGTGTCCTATAAAGGAAATAACTAAAAATTGGTTTTAGTGCACTGGATTTGTCGTGGATGGAGTGATGCACTTCACTTGTAACGGAGAAGTTGATAGTAAATGTGACAGTGGTTTAAGAAGATTTGATGGCAAGGTGCACTTGATTGCTTACTACACAGAGGACAGGGTCAGACAAAACTGTCAGGGAGACCCTTCTAGTGAGGGGTCATGAGGTTCAGAAAGGACACCTTTGCTTTCTAAACTCCTTTCTGAGGGGAGTTTAGGTGCACCTGGATCCACGCTTAGTCCCAGACTTGATCAACAGTTTATGTCTAAAAAATGATATGTGCACAATCAATCCTTTATAAGATTTCAAAGTTTAGTATGCTGGTAATCACTTAGGAAGAATCTGTTACAACAAGGAATTTCTCAACCTTGAGGAGTAACCTTGAGAGGCATCCTTACTCAAGGGGAGATCCTGGTATGCAGCCTGCTTCCATGCAGGAGAGCTCAACAGGCCATCAGCTGTCCACTCTTTATGGAGTAAGATGATTAACTTACAGTCATATTTGCATATCAGAAGTATTTTGGGTTGCCATATGGTCAACTAGCCCTTAGCTGTTGAGCAAGATTAATGACCCTTAACTATTGTGATGTTATCTGTAAGCCAGATGCAGCCATCATGACCACCACTGGTGGCTATTGCTCAAGCAGAAAAAGGGGGAGAGAGGGAGCACATCATCCCACTCCACCCCATGACTGTAGTCAATTCATCTTACCCTCACAGCATGGTGGTGTGGTCATCTCTTGCCTGTGCCATAAGTAGTATATTGACAGTTTGTGTGCTTACAGATCCACAACAAGTAGATAGTGAAGCACTGCTATTTTGTAGGTACACAAAAAACAAGAGTGAGCAATTCAGATCTATGTGGGACCCTGCAAGACTTAGCTATCAGCTAAGAAGCAGCAAGGAGCACAGCTGCTGCTAGGTGGTAGGGAGGAGGTTACTCCCCAGGAATTCACACAGTAGTTTCTCACAGGACTCTGCAGGTGCTTGAAAACAGCTAGGATGAGGTAATATAAACATTAGACTTGTGAGATATGGATTATAACCAATTAAAGTTTGTGGCTTGATGGTGTGAGGTTCAACTTAGCCAGTGGTGTGTAGCTTTAACCCTATATAAACCATGTGCAGTGTGTAATAAATGGCATTCACTCGATCACATTGATCTGTGTGTGATGTCCAGTTCCTCTGACGTATATTTATTTATTTATTTACTATTTATTGTACATTAATTTGTATTTTTGAGTGATGGAATTTGGGTTGTTTTATCATGTGCCAAATTTTTATATACAATATAACTGTAAGCAATAGACATATTAGAGTAAGTAAAATCACAACAGGGCGAAACATAAGATTAGACACTCATGTTGCTGTTGGTGACCATCCAATAACAGTTTTCCGCTGTTCTCCATCTTTCTTCACTTTTTCCAAGACACATTGTATCTCTATCATGATGAATGGTGATTAGAGTTCTGTGTCCACTATTTCAGATGTGTTCTAGTTGTCAGAGACTGAAATGGTTAATGGCTTGAACATTGTTAATATCACTGAAAGACTTTTATCCACTGTAGAAACAGCTGCTCATCTACCAAAGCCCACCCCTCCCTGAATATGCCTACTAATTTAGACAGTGAAAGGACCTTGAGATAAGGGGATACCATTGTCCACCTATCCCAGGTGCAGAAGGACATATGAGGGTCTGAAAGAGGAATTATGAAAGCCTGAAACTGCAAGCAGTTTTCGGCCTAAACAAAGTGGTGCCTCCTTCAATGACTGGAAAACAGCAAGAGATGATTAAGACACTGAGAAAACTGGCAATATAACTAAAACAAAATGAGATAAGGGAGGACCTGAGAGAAGCAAACTGTGGGAATGGAATGTGTGTTGATAATTTCTCATGAAACTAAAATTACATCTGGAGAGTGAGTAATATCCAATTAGAAGCTGTAACAAAGTATATGGACACTGCCATAAACCTATGGGAAGGTGGCCATGGGAGGGATTAAGAATATATAAAGAGTAACTTGTAATTTGAAGGATCCTTTCCTATTTCTTCTCCATTTTATTTTCTTTTGAGTGTGTTACATGTAGTTTAATAAAATTAGTTTTATGTGTGACATCTGCGGCCTGTGCTCCTTCATCGGCCACAATGATCTACGACAAATGGTGCCCCTCCTGTGAGGCAATTTACGACTTAAAAAGAGGACTTTATGGATTTATAGCTTTGTGGATTTATGGCTTTATTGCTTTATTGACCGCAAGAAGCACGGAGTGGCAGAGCCTAGTGTAGCTGATTAAGGCGAGAAGAGCCTTCAGACGTCTGATTTCAAGACACCTGTGTGTTGTTCAGATGAGCCACTGGGAAAGACTTACTAACTCCGGCACGTACAGATGTGCTTGTTGTGCAAGTATGGGGGCACAGATTTCCGCAAAAGAGAAATCTATCTTATCTTTGTTTATGCGCATTCTTGGACAGCGGGGGTGGGGGGGTGGGGTGGTGGTGTTCGTTTTGGTGATTGCTTGTTACGCACTCTACTTGTTTGGTGTAAGTGGCATGGAATACCAGCTAATGCGCAAACAGCCTTTGAACTTAATACTTGGGAGCAGGTGGGAAAGGCTTTGTTTGAGGCAGCAACAAAAGGAGATTCCGTGGCTAGAGACTGTCTTATGGTGTGGCGGCTTGTTCGTGACACGCTGCAACAGATGTGGGCAGATATGCCGCATGCAGTTTCTCCTCCAGCCCAGCCAACCCAGCCCCCACCATCGTCACCGCCGATGGACCCTGAGGCTGCTGCTGCATCAGCTCCACCCTCTCCACCACCAGTAGATCATTGTGCAAAGCAATGTCATTCTTCTGTCCACAAAAATGGATTTTCTCTGGTCAGGGGGCAGAGAAACAGGAAGAGGAGTGTGAAGACACGAATGCCTCCTACGATCAACCCTTATGCAGGGCAAGCTCCTTAGGCATTCCTCTCGGTGACCGCCTCACAGGCAGGACAAGTGGGTCAGCAGGCATGGATGTATCCACTGCCGACACAGTAACTATTTCAACAACAGCAGTAACAAAAATACCTTTAGATGCACAAGGCCCTATAGGGACAGGACTCAGTGCTTTACTAATAGGTCGTTCTAGCGCTACAATGTCAGGATTACTGGTACATGTGGGTGTTATAGATGCTGATTATACAGGACAAATTTGTGCAATGGTATCAACTCCCTGGCCTCCAGTAACAATTCCTAAAGGTACTTGTATTGCTCAACTTGTTCCTTTTGTGAGCTGTGTTCCACATGCAGAGTCAACTCTGAGAGAAGACAAGGACTTCAGTTCGACAGGACCACCACAAGTGTTTTGGTCACAACAAGTATCTGCTCAACACCCTCAAATGACCTGCATGTTGTAACTAGGACCTCGATCCAGTTTTCAAGTGACTGTTACAGGACTCCTGGACACTGGAGCTGATGTAACTATTATTGCACGGAAACTTTGGCGACCTGCGTGGCCACTGACTCCTAGTGAGACTGGAGTAGTCGGGCTGGGAGGAGTGGCCCTGGTTGCTATGTCATCATTACCGGTACTAGTTACTAATTCTGAAGGGCAAACAGCAACCTTAAAGCCTTATGTTACTCAGGCCCCTCTGATATTGTGGGGTCGGGATGCCCTTAGTCAGTGGGGGGCACGGCTCACCACGGATTTTTAACAGGGGCCACCGTGTTGCAGAGCATGCATCAACCTACTATGGCTCTTACCTGGCTAACAGAAACACCTAGGTGGGTTGCTCAGTGGCCCCTATCAGAAGAAAAGTTGCATGCTCTGAAAGAGCTGGTTAATGAACAACTTATTGCAGGACATTTTGAGTCATCTACTAGTCCTTGGAATGCACCTGTTTTTGTTATTAAGAAAAAATCTGGCAAATGGCGGTTGGTACATGACTTGAGATGTGTAAATGTAGTAATGGCCCCCATGGGAGCCCTTCAACATGGCCTTCCTTCACCTGCAATGATACCTATGGACTGGCACATCGTAGTAATTGATTTAAAAGATTGTTTCTTTAAAATCCCTTTGCGTCCAAAGACAAAGAAAAATTTGCTTTTTCAGTGCCTGTTATAAATCACGCAATGCCTGCTCAAAGTTATCAGTGGAAGGTGTTACCTCAGGGCATGAAAAACTCACCAGTAATTTGCCAGTGGTTTGTGGCTCTTGCACTGTCTCCTGTGCAACAACAGTTTCCTGATTGTTACTGTTTACATTTCATGGACAATATTTTGCCGGCAGCAGAAACAAAGGAACAGCTTCATCAGTTAGAAGTGACAGCTACTCTATCTTTGAATCGGTATGGTTCAAAAAACTGAACCTTGGAAATATTTGGGACTATTAGTCACTTCCAATGGAGTGACTCCTCAGCCTGTTTGTTTAGATATCACTGTAACAACATTGACAGATGTGCAAAAATTGGTGGGGTCTCTTAATTGGCTGAGACCCTATTTAGGAATAACCAATTCTCACTTACAGCCTTTGTTTGAATTGTTGCAGTATTCTACCAACTCTGCAGAACCCAGAACTTTAACCACAGAAACAAAAAAGGCACTCCAAGAAATTGGACTGTTAATGAACCAAGGATTTGTAAGTCACATTGATTTAAGCCAAGCTGTTCAATTGTTTGTGTTTACCAATCATGCCATTTCGTTCGGAGCTTTAATTCAATATTGTTTCGATTGGCCTGATCCTTTTCATATTTTAGAATGGCTCTTTTTATCATACAGATCACAAAAAACTGCACCAGTTTTTTTTGAGTTAATAGCAGATTTGATCATAAAAGCTCGCAGGCACTGCATACAGCTTTTAGGAAGGGATCCTGCAAACATTGTTGTTCCAGTTCAGGCTGCTTATTTTGAGAGCTGTATGGAGAATAGTTATGAAATACAAGCAGCTATGGCCAATTTCCAAGGTCAAGTTCTGTATCACCTGCCAAAACATCCTTCAATTCAGCGCTCTCATGAAATTCCTTTAGGGCAGAAGCAGTTATGCTTAAAAGAACCTGTAGAAGGCCTCACTGTATTTACAGATGGGTAAGGAAAATCTGGAAAAGCTGCTGTTGTGTGGCATGATGCTGATAAATGGCAGAAAAAATAGTATTGCAGAAATGGTCACCACAAATAGTAGAATTAAAAGCTGTAGCAACAGCCTTTCAGATGTTTAATCAGTCTTTTAATTGTATTACTGACTCTGCATATGTTGCAGGACTTGCATCATGTTTAGATGGTACAGTTTTATCAGACACTGATAATCGTCTTCTTTTTCAGGTGCTTCATGAGTTATGGACTACTATACAACAGCATCTTACACCTTATTTTGTATTGCATATATGTAGCCATACATCAATCTCAGGATTTTTTTTCAGAAGGCAATGCTGGTGCTGATGCTTTAGTTTCAGGAGTGGCTTTGACTCCTCTTCCTGATAAATATCAACAAGCTTGTGGTAGTTTTGGCTTTAGGCCTCATCTAGTCCTAAATTTAGCAGGCCCAAAGGATGTGACATAGATTAGAAGGGACAAGCATCACCTGACTTAAGCAACCAAAGAGGTATTTCATATCATTTGACATCATCGAGAAGTGTCAAGAGGTATAAAAAGAGAGAGAGGAGGAGCTTCTGTCTTTTTTGGTCTTTGCCTTAGTCCCAGAAAGATGCACTGTGCCGTCCCAGGAGGGATGGGAGGCCCAGGCCTGGCACTGGATCACCACCATGTTATCTTAGGGAAGTAAAATGTTTGTTCTTAGTCTTTCTCTCTGCTTGGGTCTGTCTTTGGGGAATTGAGTTCTCTTAGAGTGATTTGTAGCTAGAATGGTGGCATTTCTGTTCAATGGGGAGTGGGGAATTATTTTTTGTTATTTCTAACTTGTGTGTGTGTTATATTGCAGTTTCCTTTAATTTTCTCTTTTCTGTATAAGTATATGTAAATAGTTTAAGTTTAAACCTGTTTTTTCCCTTTCTCCCTTTTCTCAGCAGGAGGGGGAGGAAGGTTTTGACTCTGTATTGGGCAGTTGGTATTTTGCCAGCTCAACCCAAGACACCAATATAGCTACATACCCGCTTTTCTTTTAGAACTAAATTGTTCTAAAATAAACCCTATATATATATATATATATCTGTAAGCACTAATCATCTAGTATTGGTTTACTTTAATTCACCCCAAGGGATTTATTAGCAAAAATCAGAAGTTGCTTATAAATTGTGGGGCAGGTCATAACAGTACACAAGAATAAAAACAGTAGAAATGTTTGTAAAAAAGCTTTAGAATTTCTAAAGAAAGAAGGGGGGTTGTGATGCCTAAGGATTTTAGTGTTTTTTTGTAGATTTTTAGAATCATAAAGATTACATGGATTCTCCTAGGTTGTTGACATTTTTAGGTGAGTTACTAAAGTAAACAATTTTCTGTGGAGAGAAAGGACTTCACCCGACAAGCCTATGAGGTTTACAGTGAAGACATTTTATTATACACAGCACACGGTTTATATAGGGTTAGAGCTACATCTTATTGGCTAAATAAGGTCTCACACCACCACGCTAAAACCTTTAATTGGTTAAAAAACATATCTCACAAGTCCAGTGTTTATATTATCTCATCCTGATGTTTTCAGGTACATCTCTGGAGTACAGTAAGAAAGTTGAGGCATTCTAAAGTCGTTGGAAGCTCCTAGGGAGTGACCCTCGCCTAACGAACAACAGCAGGTGTGTGTCCTTGCTAGCTGAAATATCTGTTCCAGTCTCATGGAGTTGGTGCAGTTTGGATTGCTCACAAATTCATTTGTTGAAAGAAACCTCTCAACAAATCCCCTCTTTTTATTTTGAGCGATCCAAACCTGCTTCACAGACTTGTGAACCATATTAATAACACAAAGCAAAATACAAAGCAAAAAAAAAAATTAAAGCAGCTACAAAAACTACAATTGTTAGGCCTTCTTTCAAAAAATCAAACGACCAACCATTAAATCCCAACTTTTTCAACCAATCATCAAAAGCAGATGTTATTATGATCAGCTTTTTCATGTTGTCCTTCAACTGTCTCAAATGTGCATAAATGGGCACAGAATGGTCTGATAGATTCATGCAGCACATCCCATCAAATTCCTCACACCCAAGGCCTTGAACTAAAAGCTGTGCTGAATGCAAAGAAAATCAAAAGCAACTCTATTTTGCAATAATGTATGCCTAATACTATCTAAATCAGTGGTAAACTTTTTATTATTCTCGAGGTTATTTTCAACTAGCTACCTAATATCTTGGTTAACTCTAAGGCCTTTGCGGCTCCTACTGTAGTTCCACACTGATTTATTCATGAGTTTTGTCATAGAGGGTTTTAACATGGTCAGTTTACCTAAATAGCATGGACCTCCAACAGGATAGCTGGGTATCCCTGGCTTGTCTTGCTGGCGATGGCAACGCAGATATTCTGCTGAGGCTGTGTGTTAGCAGCAGGATGGCTTGCCGCAATCCTAAAACACATGAGAAACACAAACCCTTTTAGCCATTGTCTGTCACCATGGTATTGCGTTTCTGTTTCCACGGCTTGATCCATTGGATCGGTACCCACCGTGTTCCAGAATCTGTAAGTAAGCACACATATCCATGACCAGTAAGTTTAACTTCTGCTGGACCCTCCCATTGTCCTGTTTGGGGATTTTTAAACCTTACCAAGATTTTCTCTTGAATGGTTAAATCTGAAATCAAGGATTTACCATGAATTAACACTGGAGGTTCTACTCTGTTACCTGTAAATCACAAGTAATTTAAATCATATAGGGCTTTATGAAGTCGTTCAGCAGGCATACTCCCTTGTTCTCCCCGCTTTTGTTTTAACAACAGGTCTTTTAGGGTACGGTGTGCGTGTTCAATCATTGCCTGACCTGTGGGGTTGTGAGGTATACCTGTAGTGTGCTGAATGCCCCATAGATTACAAAAATCAGAAAAGCGTTTGGAACTATATGCTGGACCATTATCTGTCTTGATAGAGTGAGGGACTCCTAAGTAGCAAAACACATGTAAAGATGTTTGACGACATGTCATGTTGTTTCTCCTGTTTGTGCAGTAGCCCATATGGCCATGGAAAAGGTATCAATACACACATGAAGTTATTGCAAACGACCAAATTCTGAAAAGTGTGTTACATCCATTTGCCACAACTCTAAGGACTGTAGTCCTTTGGGATTAACTCCCACTCCAAGGCCAAGATCTAATTTCTCACAATCAGGGCAAGATTTTACAATCCCTTGAGCATCATGTAAGGAAATGTGAAACTGTCGTGCTAACACCTTTGCAGACTGATGGAAAAAGGAATGGGATTGCCTTGCCTGGCCAAAACTGTCCAAGGGAGGACCAGTCCATGCTGGGGCTGCTACTAAAGCATCAGCTCTGTTGTTCCCTATAGCAAGACCCCCTTTCATTAAGTGGCTACGCAGGTGGGTAATAAAATAGGGTTCAGTTCTCTGGTTCAACAATTCTAACAGATGTAGCAAAAGCCCATATAATGTTGTGTTTTTCACCTCTCTAAGCATAGTCCGTTCCAGTCGTAGTACAACTCCTACCACATATAATGAATCTGACACAATATTCATTGGTCTGTGGTGCCAAGTTTGAAAAGTCCACACTACAGCTTTACGTTCTAGTGTCTGTAAGGAATCCTGAGGCTGACCTTCAATGATGTTCGCATGCCACTGGCCATCAGCAGTTTGCCAAGTACTAACAGCTTTGTGAGAATTCTTTCATGCATCAGTGAAAACTGTTTCTCCTTCTACAGGAGCCTCAGATAATTTAGGAATCTGTTCAAAAGCCTGATCTTGCAATAAAGCAAGCAGCTTGTGAGGAGAATAGTGATTTGTAATCACACCCCCAAAACCTGCGAGAGCCACCTGGAATGGCATTGAAAGTCGCAGTAACCATTCAAAATAATTTTGCACAATGGGAACAATAATGGTCTGAGGATCTAAGCCTGATATCTCCTGACAGCGAGCTCGGCCCTTAATAATCAGCTGAGACAACAATTCAATCTGAGGCATAACTGTCTTTTTAGACTGAATTCACAAAAATACCCATTCTAGCACCCTCAATGGATTAGAACTAGATTTCTGCCATTGTGTTATTAAGGCAAAAGGATGCTTTCTTATTTCCAAACATTCCTCTGCATTTTGAACTTGTCACGAGTTAATGACCATCAAAACAAAGGGACAGCCCTCTGCCATACGGGCAGCGTGGCAGTTTTGAATTTTTTCCTGAATTGTTTGAAGTGCTTCCTTCTGCCTGCGGCCCAAATATCTGAGATGCCTAGCCTGTGTAGAAGTACCAAGTAGATGAACTAATGGCTCCAGATCATCACTGGTAATCCCACACAGAGTTCTGACCCACTGTATATCTCCTACTAACCTCTGGACATCAGTAAGAGTGTGAATTTCTGTTGAAATCTGAATCTTTTGTGGCTTAATAGATGACTTTAATATCGTCCATCCTAAATACTTCCGAGGCTCTGTTCACTGAATTTTCTCAGGGGCTACTGTCAGACCCCTGTTGCCTAGCTGTTCTGTTATCACTTTCAAGACAAAAATCTTTTTTAAGTTTCTTTCCTGAAATCAGAATATCATCTAGATACTGGTAGATCAGCAAATCTTTAAACATTTTTCTCACTGGTTCAAGAGCCCATGCTACAAAGGTTTGGCACATGGCTGGAGAATTTCTCATGCCCTGTGGAAGAACTACCCAATGATATTGCTTGGCTGGTTCAGCTTTGTTAATAGAGGGGACTGAAAATGCAAATTTCTCGGCATCATCTGGATGCAAGGGTATGGTAAAGAAACAATCTTTTAAGTCAATAATTAACAAGTCCAAATATTCAGGAGTCATTACAGGTGAGGGCGTTCCTGGCTGTAAGGACCCCATAGCCTCCATTACTGGTTTGACTGCTCTGAGATCCTGAAGCAGTCTCCATTTACCACTTTTCTTGGGGATAGTAAAACTTGGAGTGTTCCAGGAACTTGTTGATGGGACAATGTGACCTGCAGCCAATTGTTCTTCCGCTAACACCTGAACCTTTTGCAGCCTATCCTGTTTTAGCAGCCATTGATCTATCCATATAGCTTTCTCTGATTTCCATTTTAATGTCAACCAAGGCTGCTTATCATCAATGGCCGCCCCTGAAAAAGCTGGGTTACTAGCTGAGCTCTCATCTGGCTAAGAATGTCTCTGCCAATCAGAGTGACTGGGACATACATGATGTAAGGCCGTGTAGACACACAGGGACCATCGGGAAAACAAAAAGCAACAACATCTCGTCTTATCTTGGTTGCCTGGGTACCTCCAATCCCAAAAATGCCTGTCTGTCCCCTAACTGCAGGCCAGGAGGGGGGCCACTGGGCACTAGATATAATGGTTATGTCAGCCCCTGTATCAAGCATCATTTTCATCTGTCGAGAGTCTCCAGATGGAGCTACCATAGTAACAATCACTTCAGGTTTGCCTTTTAAAATATCTAATGCCATATACGCTTCTGGAGATCCTGTGGAGCCAAACCCTCCTTCTCCTCCAGCCTGAGATCCTGGCCGTGGCCCACATGAATAAAATGGAACTAACTGAGCAATATGACTACCCTTAGGAATAAAAACAGGTGGTGTCAGTGTATACACCATGATCTTAATTACCCCTACACAATCTGCATCAATAACACCAGGTAACACAAAAATGCCTTGGCTCGAAGTAGATGATCTACCTAACAACAGAGCACACAAGTTATGACCCAGAGGTCCTTTCATATTGTTATCAATAAGACGGACCTCAGAGGTAACTAACGTGGTGTCTACTGCTGTTTCCAAATCCACTCCTGCGCTGCCACAGGTTGTGGAGCGGAAGGAGTCAAAAGCACCTGTGTCTGAGCTGGAGGGGCTAACAGCGCCTGAGGTGGCGCCAATGAAGGGGGTAACAGCGCCTGAGGTGACGCTGAATAAGTTAAGTAGTTCTGTGGTGTCTGAGGGTGGGCCATTACAGGCCAAGCTCCCTGTACTTGTGTCATAGCACGCTGAGATTTTGTGCTGGCTGGGTGGTTTCCCGACTTACGACAATCAGCAGTGTTATGTGAAGCCTTTTTACAGATAACACACCATTTTGCCTGCCCTGAGGCTTGAATCTGAGGAGATGCCTTGCACTCACCTTTGAAATGACCATAATTACCACATTTAAAACACTGCCTCATCCTCTTACCACCTCTAGGGGTAGCCCCTTAGTCCCATGCAGGGGCGCAGTGTGAATGACGGTCAGAAGAGCTCAGGCACAGCAGACATCAGAAGGCTTGATCAGAAGACTTACAAGACTTTATTCAAGATAGTTAACAGACAGTTGCTCGTAGTAGTAGAAGTAGTAGATAGTTCTAGAAGTTCCTATTAGATCTACCTCTCACTCAGTAACATCCACACCCTTTATACCCTCTCACATCCAACATGCCACAACATAATTGGTTAACCAATTCACCTTACATACACCAAAGCCTCTCATTGGCTACAAGCCACCACACACACCACAAGTAGCTCCATTCTCCTTAAGGTAGAACTCTAATGCACTTACACTCACCCCTACAATTCCCCCTTTCTGTAATTGTGTCGCAAAAGAGGCTGCAGTAATCTACAGAGCCCTTTTAGAAGACTACCTGCACCTGATGTTAATCTTACCACAATTGTCCACATCACAAAATCTAGTCTTCCCATAAAGACTCCTTCAGTTATAACCCATCTCTAGTTCATCCTTTAAGCTCTTTGTTCAGCTACCTTCATTCATTCATTCATTCATTCATTCATTCATTCATCACTCATCACTCTTCCACTCACTTTTTCCCTCTTTTTTTCTTTTTTATTCACTTTTTTCAACACATGCACCAGTAACAAAAACCTCAGCTGCATTACACCATGGTAAACATAACATCATCTTCCAGAAGTACCAGTTACCCCAAGCCATAGATGTTGTATTGCTCTATATCCAGTTAACACAATTCAATTTACTTAACACCTCAATTTTCTGCATTCTTAACTTTCTTAGCAAACCAAACCATAGTATGACTCTATTTCAGGTTAACAGCACTCATTTTGTATTACCAGATGTTCACCTGCAAGAACAAACCCAAACAATGTAAGCTGAACTATTATTTGTCTTCATTTGCTTTGTTATTCCCAGCACTGCAACGGCTCTTGTCCGTTGTTGATCTTTACCTGTGGAGACAAAAAACCCAGAAACCTTTTACAAGTTATTGACTGTTCACATATTATTAACTGTCCACACTTGCTTTTCACCCTTTTTGCAAGACTCCAGTTCACCACTCTAGGTTTCTTTGCTGCTCTCCTCTTCTTCTCTGTTTGTTGTCTTCTTCTCTGAGAGGTGCTTTCCTGCTCTCCTCTTCTTCTCTATTGTTTTTTTCTTCTCTGAGAGGTGCTTTGCTGCTCTCCTCTTCTTCTCTGTTGTTTTTTTCTTCTCTGAGAGGTGCTTTGCTGCTCTCCTCTTCTTCTCTGTTGTTTTCTTCTTCTTTGAGAGCTACTGCCATCTTCTTTCTTCATGCCTAACTCCAGGCCTTCTGTCCCAAAGCTCAGAGTTTCTGCCTTTAGCTGTGCTGCAAACAAGCTACAGCTGCTGTGCATCACTGTCAACCCATTTCAGCTGCTTGCATTTGTTGCTTTGGTGATGACCTTGGATCCACCGATGTTGTTTGGACCACAACACCCAGAAGTCCCTTTGCAACTGATGGACTTCAATGCCCAGCATTCTTTTCAAGAACTGACGCACGTGATGTGGAGGGACCTCCCTGGGGTGTTACTCTTGCCCCCCCGAGGGTGTGCCCCCCTTCTCTGTGGGGTTCAGCACCATCTTGAAATACACAGCAAAAATTCTTCATCTCATGTTAAGTTTCTAACACGCAGCAAACAAGCTATTATACAGTCTCTCAGAGCAAAAGTTGACCCAAACACAAACTGAAAGCAGCATTTCCCGGTAAGAAAGAGCCTCTTCTACAAGCTTAGCAGGCAACACACTTTTATGGCGGTAATAAATCTGCCTCTCTTCTCCCGCTTTTGTTTTTCTTAGCTAGCTGGCTACATTTTTATCAGTTCAGTTTGTCAGAGTCTGTGTTAATTAGCATCAGTCCCATTACCAGCACCTTGATGTACTACGCAGAACAGAAAACCTTTTCCAAGTTAACTCTTTCTTACAGCATGAGATTTCTTAAGTCAACAGTTTCTTAGCTTTTCTACCCTTAAAGCATGTGTTAACAGTCCTTTCTTTTGATCTACCTTATCTTTGCCTTCTCTTCCTTGCTTCTTAAGTTCATTTACTGTCCTTAATCATTCTGCATCATTATTTCTTAAAGCAATCATTACCCCGTTCACTTTAAGTATTACTACACTCTTCTCTTGAGATCTACCATCTCCTTGGATTCCTCTTAGTGGCCCACCTGAAAAAACTCAAGGTGTTCTCTTTCTTCGTCGACGAATTTTTCCGCATCCCCACAGCGGCTTTTCCAAGATAACCATCACAGCGAAAAACTTCCATAAATTCCACAGTTCCATGGCTTTTCTGTAACGGCCATCCCGGCGTATATCTTTTAAATTCCATAAATCCACGGCTTTTCCGTGACTTCAATCATGGCGAAAACTCTGCTACACTAAGAGATACTGTCATCTGTTACCTTCAGGAGTTTATCTCCATCATACATGAACCCACCGGCAAGTCAACATGTTGGCACGTCCGGGGTCACCAAGTCTAGGGGTAGCCCCTTAGTCCCATGCAGGGGTGCAGCGTGAATGATGGTCAGAAGAGCTCAGGCACAGCAGACATCAGAAGGCTTGATCAGAAGACTTACAAGACTTTATTCAAGATAGTTAACAGACAGTTCCTCATAGCTCATAGTCGTAGTACTAGAAGTAGTAGATAGTTCTAGAAGTTCCTATTAGATCTGCCTCTCACTCAGTAACATCCACACCCTTTATACCCTCTCACATCCAACATGCCACGACATAATTTGTTAACAAATTCACCTTACATACACCAAAGCCTCTCATTGGCTACAAGCCACCACACACACCACAAGTAGCTCCATTCTCCTTAAGGTAGAACACTAATGCACTTACACTCACCCCTACAACCACCCTTTAATTTTTTCCCCTTGGGTATTAGGGGAGCAACAGCTCCCTGCACAGCCACAGCAATATATGCAGCGTTGTTCGTCTGCTGGCTTCTCTCTACCATTTAAAGCATTTCTGCCACCTCACAATATTTTGGCATAAGCCCTAAAACCCGTTTAGTTTTGTCATTTGCATTAGCAAACGCCAGCATTTTGAACATTCTTTGCTTTGAAGGCTCATCTAAATCAGGATGCTCTTTGAGGGCTTTATACAGACGATCGATAAATTGAGCATAAGGTTCATGCCCATCTTGTTGAATGTGTGTGAATGAATACACATTACCGGGTTCATGAAGCACTGAAAGTGCTTGAAAAGCCAGACTGGGAAAGATGTAGTACTGCAGGGGCTAAAGCCACCTGGATATCACTGGCTGCATATGGACCTTGCCCCATTAACATCTGAGACTGAACGCCCAACAAGGGGTCATTCTCCTGCCTAGGTTTAGCACATTCCACATCACACAACTGTTGCCAATTCTTCATAAAGAGCAACAAATGTGAAGGAGGCAGAATCAACTCTACTAACTGCTGAGTATTCTGAGGGAGCAATACATCCCCCGTGAAAATATACCTAAGCATCTGCTGCGTCATAGTAGCTTTTAAACCATTTTGAATGACTGATTGCTTTGTTTTTTCTAACAATTTCCAATTGAATGGTTCCCATCTTAACCCAGCTGGCATTGCTACGACCGGGTAAGCAGAAGGCACAAATTGACCTTCTATTAAAGCATCTCAGATAACCCCTTTAAATTTCTGAGACCGAGCAGCTGCCTCGACTGTGCCTTCTAGGTTAACTAAATTGCTAGGAATATCAGAAACCGAAAGCGGCGCAACACCACCAGAACGGAGGTGGGGGGGGGGGGGGGGGGATGGACGGGGGGGGGGGGGGGGGGGGGGGGGGGAGGAGAACTCCACTGAGGGTGGAGCAGCCTTGGGAACCAGAAGTGGATTGGATAAACCCGGGGGGTGCAACGCAAGTTCACTAAGTTTGGAAAGAACCTCTCCCAGTGCAGCGCTCCAGGGATTATCTTGCGGAGCATCGTCTTCCTCTGCGACCGAGTCCTCATCGTCGGATTGAGGCAAAGGTGGAAATTTATAACGTGCCGATCTCGAAGAACACAGCCGCGAGGAGCGGATTACGGGTGCAGACGAACGGGAAGTAGATCCGGCGGCAGCGCGGCATGGGGGTTCACGTGGAACCCTCCCCGTGGTCTCAGCAGCGGTGGGACTGAAAGGAAACTCAGCAGCGGCAGCAGGCGGGGCGGGGTCTCAGCAGCGGCGACAGGATCAGGAGCGGCGGGAGCAGACCCGGGAAGAGCGGGGTGGGACACCCTCTCGGGAGCGGCAACAGGATCCGTCCCGGCGGCAGTGGTCGCGGCGGCGGCAGCAGCAGCAGCGCCGACCGCAGCGGTCTCGGCGGCCGCAGCTACGGCAGCTGCGGTACCCGATGCGGCGGGGATCCCCGCGGAAGCGGAGGCCCTAGTCCCAGCCGCCGTGGTCCCAGTCCCAGCGGGCAGCATGGGGATATCAAACACCGTTCGATCGCAGAACAGCGCACCAGTAGCCAAGGTCAATGGATTACCGGCAGCGGTTTGAGGTAAGGGAGCGGCAGTTTGGTCTGGGGGGGTGATGTAGGGGCCCCTGCACAGGCAGCCGCCTGTGGCGAATCGGCCGTTTGAACAGCCGGCGGCGTAGGCGCTGTATTTTCGCCCCCACCCGCAGCTCCGGCCAGCGATTTTGCCGGCGGCGCGGCGCTGGATCACGCTACTTTCTGCCGGGCACCGGTACAAGCCTGACTCCAGGAGGCGGAAGGGACCGGCGGCAGGAGGGTGTGTGTGTGTAGATATGCGCGTAGAAAAGAGACCCGAAAAGACTGAGGAGTCTGAACTGGGAGCGGGCCCGTCCAAGCTAGAAGCAGAGCCAGCCGGCGAAAGTGCTACGAACGCAGAGGAGGCAACAGCTCTCTCGCTTCTCACTTCGGACAAAGTATCCCTTACCAACTACCATATGGCAGCAAATCGAGCTGCCTTCTTCTTCCCAGCACCTTGCTCCTCCCACAGGGTCTTGCCCATGTTTTCCCAAGTTTTTAGCTAAAATAACAAACTGGTCTCGGGGAAAAACCCTTTTTGTCGAGCCCAAACCAACAAAACTTTAAGATTTTTCATATCGTAAGCATGTCCTGTCGTAGAAAGGAAATACTGGAAGACCTTAACTACGGCTGCCTCTTCCGAAGACAGTCCAGCCCCCATGTCTTCCCCCAACCACCCACTCACCTTAAAAATTAAGCGGGATTTCTAGACAACTCGTTGGTCGTTCCCGAGGTGTGCACCTCTATCTCCTGGCTTCCGCGGGGCTCGTTGCGGTCCTGCCAGACCACCGGGGCAATGGCTAGTAACAATTGGGCCTTCTCCGCCGTCCTTCTGTTATAATACTGCCTCTTCTTCAGGGAACGGGGATCAGGTTAAGCAGCCATCCATGGAAAATCTTCCTCTTGGTCCGAGGGCATCAGTGCTGTTCAGGGCGCCAAATAAAGTAAACAATTTTCTGCGGAGAGAAAAGAACTTCACCCGACAAGCCTATGAGGTTTACAGTGAAGACATTTTATTACACACAGCACACGGTTTATATAGGGTTAGAGCTACATCTTATTGGCTAAATAAGGTCTCACACCACCACGCTATAACCTTTAATTGGTTAAAAAACTTATCTCACAAGTCCAGTGTTTATATTATCTCATCCTGATGTTTTCAGGTACATCTCTGGAGTACAGTAAGAAAGTTGAGGCATTCTAAAGTCGTTGGAAGCTCCTAGGGAGTGACCCTCGCCTAACGAACAACAGCAGGTGTGTGTCCTTGCTAGCTGAAATATCTGTTCCAGTCTCACGGAGCTGGTGCAGTTTGGATTGCTCACAATTTCATTTTCTGAAAGAAACCTCTCAGCAAGTTACTAAAGCTCTTTCTCACAGATTCTTAAGCTTTCTCATGCCCTGCCAAGGCCATGGTGTTTGCGAGAAACCACCTGTAGATAGCATGAAGACAAAATACAAGAAGGCGGCCTAGAGGTACTGGAGCTTTTCCAAGGATCAGTTCCAAAGACCCCTATGAGTGGGACATCAAGGGAAATGAGAATCATGGTTGGTCATAGATATCTCATATGTTAATTGCTAGAGAGGTTATAAAATTTTAACATCCCTGGTCACGTGTGAGCAGACCTTTGGTGTGCACCTTAGAAGTTTCTAGTAAAGGTAACCCATCTATCTTTCTCCATTAATATTGTTTCTGAGTGTCTGTTTTCATAGGAATTTTGGCAACAGTTGTTTGCTTCTTACTTTCCTGTTTAACTGGTATATTAACAATCTAGCAGGCACCTAGAAAAGAGATTTACTTTTTACTTCCTGTGACTTGCCTAATACTAGGCTAGTAGGGTCAAGAAGTGCCTGGAATTCTGGAATGTTTTTGGACTGCTGTTGTGGTTTAAGAACGGTATTTCACAATTTAGTACTCCCACTAAATAGACCACAAGGCGCTCCTGTCCCCACCTCCAATATGCGGCACAAAAGGCAGACATCATGGATTGAGATAAAAACAATTTTCTGGAAACAGCAATGAGATAAGAAAAGGAAGAGTAACAGCAACAATACTAATAACAAAAGGTATAAGACAAAGAAATTATTTACACATAAAATAAAACAATACCAGATTGTTCCACCTGCCACACTTTCTCCCACCAGAAGGAATGCTCTTCTCCCTGGAAGTGAGAGCCCCTGCTGTAGTCACCCTCACAAGGTATTAGCAACCATCCAGGAGTCAATATAGAGATACAGTACAGGCCACTTTTCTCATTCAGCAATCTTTAGGGCCAGTTGGATGACTTTCACTTCTGAAAATTGGCTGGACTTGCCTTCTCCTTCAGCAGCCTCAACGACTCGTCATGTGGGACTCCACACAGCAGCTTTCCACCTCCAATGGTTTCCTACCACACGGCAGGATCCATCAGTAAATAGAGCACAGCCTCTTTCATTTTCTGGTAACTCGTTATATGATGGTGCTTCCTGGGCATGAGTCACCTTCTCAGGCAATGCTCCAAATTCTCTGCCTTCTGGCCAGTCCATAATCTCTTTCAGTATTCCTGGGAAATTGGGTTTTCCCATTCGGGCTCATTCTGTAATCAACACTACCCACTTACTCCATGTAGCACTGGTCCCGTGATGTTGTTGCCTTAAGAGACCGCAGAAAACAGGACTCCGAGCCAACTTAGTGCATAAGATAAAAAGGGTAAGTCTTAAATTTCAGGTCTGAGGCCCACAGGAATACATATTGACGTGCGCGAACATTGGTTTCATGGTTTTTATAATAATTCCATCCAATCCCTGTTCACCCATCCCTTGGTTCTGTCCTGTTCTGCCCCCCAGCAAACCCCATCAGGAATTGAGTCTAGGGGAATTTGGGACCCCTCCTTTATCATCTTTGTCTTCCTTGTATCACATAGAGTCCTTGGAGGTCTTCCAGCGTTCTGGGCTTCGAGGTCACTCTGCCTATGTTTATATCTTCTGGTGCAGGCCTTAAGGTGTTTTTCAGCAATTCTACCTTGAAAAGAAGACTAAACAGCTAACGGAATTTTGGCAGATTGATGTGGGATGGGGTTGGTATGTGTAAACATTGAACTACTAGGGTTACTTTTACTGGTGCAATAAAATCTACATCCACTATAACTACTTCTAAAATCTATAAAAATTAAAAAATCAAAAAACCCTGAGGTATCATGTGTTGAGGGGATGTTCCCTTTGAACATCCAGTGTAGCACGGGCAATTGTGATGCCAAGAGGAGACAGGCTTCTGTCCCAATGACTTCTGAGGTGGCTTGAACCCCCTCATAAGCTGCTAATATCTCCTTTTCAGTGAGAGTGTAGTGGGCTTCTGATCCTCCATAACCCTGGCTCCAAATCCTTAATGGTTGACCTTGGCTTTCTCCTGATGTTCTTTGCCAGAGGTTCCAGGTGTGACCATGCTCCCCAGCTGCAGTGTAGAGGATATTTTGCATGGTTAGTCCTGTTTGAACAGGCCTAAGAACTACCACACGAGCCATTTCCTATTTGATTTGCTCAAAGGCCTGTTGTTGCTCAAGGCCCCACTCAATATGGTTCTTCTTCCAGGTCACTCAATAGAGGGGGCTCACAAGCTGACTATAACCTGAAATGTGCATCCTCCAAAACCCCACAAGGCCTAGGAAAGCTTTTGTTTCATTCCTGTTTGTGGGAATAAAGAAAGATTTTTGAGTTGAGAAAAAGGGTTTTTAGAATAACAAAGTCTGAGGCCTGCTGGCAGGTGCAGAGTTAGTTCTGTGAAAGGGACCAACAGTTAACAAAAACAAGTGAGATAAGGAGGTTTGGGTCAGACTGCCCCATGAGAAGGTATGTAGGGAGTGTGAGCTTTCTCATGAGAGAGAAGAAACATCTGCACAGAAGTAGCATCCAATTAAAGGCTGTGATGGGAGTGATGGACACTGTGATTCAACCTATGGGATGAAGCTATAGGTGGGAATTGGTAAGAGATATATTGTATAAGGAGTAGTTAGAGCTTAGCTTTTTTCTTTTACCCTGTACTTTTTTTCTCTCCATGGAGTTATTTTAATAAACTGTCTTTGAGTGTGACACCTGTAAGCCGTGGCCTCATTAATCTTCAGCTGCCATGAACTACAGCGTACTTTTACACTTGTTAGCTGGTGTAGAGATAGTTGCTATTTTGTTACCCACATCCATAGGCACATGAAGACGTCCATCCTGCCATTTTATTCCCAAAAACTGGATCTCCCATGCAGGTCCCCTTATACTTTATACTTTGTTTTATGGCAAAACCAGGTTTCAGAAGAATTTGTATTATTTTCCTCCCTTTCTCAAAAACTTCTGCTACGTTGCTCCACACAATGAGATCATCAATGTATTGCAGGTGTTCTGGAGCTTCCCCCTGTTCCAGTGCAGTCCGAATCAGTCCATGGCAGGTGTTTGGGCTGTGTTTCTACCCCTGGGGCAGTCATTTCCAGGTGTACTGGACACCACTCCAAGAGAAAGCAAACTGTGGCCTGCACTCTGCTGTCAGAGGGATTGAGAAAAACGCATTAGTGATATCACTCATCTGCCTTTGACTCCAGCTCATATTGAAGTTCCAACATGTCCGGCACAGCAGCACTCAGAGGCGATGTGACTTCATTCAGGCCACGATAGTCCACTGTTAGCCTCCACTCTCCGTTAGACTTTCACACTGGCCATATTGGGCTGTTAAAGGATGATTGGGTCCTTCTGATCACTCCTTGGCTCTCCAGTTGACGAATTAACTTATGGATGGGAATTATGGAGTCTCAGTTGGTGCGATATTGCCATTGGTGCACTGTTGTGGTAGCAATTGGCACTTGCTGGTCTTCAACTTGCAGCAATCCCATGATGAAGGGATCTTCCAGAGGCCAGGCAGGGTGGATAACTGTTTGATTTTCTCTATAGTCACAGTAGCTCTTATTCCTTCTTTAGGAGTAAATGAATTAGAAAAAGCGATTGTTAACATTTCGGCCACTATTGAACTATGCAACCACTGCCTTACCAGAGAAAGACCATGGTTTGACTCATATAGTTTTGCAGAACAGAATGGCTCTTGGTCTTTTAGGAGCCTCAGAAGGAGACATATATACTGTTATTAAACTTATATAAATCAAAGAGGAAGAATTGGTACAGATCTTGCTGAAATTTGTAAATAAAACCAAATTCTATATCAGGTAACCCTTGATGATACCTCTTTAGATTTTGAAATATTTGTCAAAAGCTCACTTCATGGTTACTGTGGGGTTATGGCCCTGATAAGGTCTTGATGAGTTGAGGGAAATGCCTCAGCCCCCCTGGAGGGATGCTGACAGGATTGATGGTGTTACCAAAGAATGGAGTGTTATGGAAATAACATGCGCCACACCCTGCGGCACCCTGCAGAGACCCAAGGAGCCACCTCTCAGGCATCTGTCTATCACGCCCAAAGTATTGACTTAAGTCACACAAACCACCTAAAGGAAAATAAAAGATATTGGGGAGAAAACTTCCACCATCTCTGGGAGGGCAACCTACAAGCTACCCTGTCTCCCCCACCCCCACCCCATTGGACATTGCAGGGGTAAGCAACCAAATTCTTACTTTATTTTCCTATGCCTTATTAATTATAATTTGTTATAGCTCACTAGAAGTCAGTGTAACAGTATTAGGTAAGGCTTTGAATTGGTAATCAGGTAACTAAATAAAAGCAAGAGACTTGTAACTCAGGCATGCACACTTTGGAAAATATTCCTGTGCATCGTGGCTGCCATAATAAAGAGACTGCTTTTTGCTTTCTAATACTCAAAGAGTCTTAGAGGGTTATTTTCCAGCTTTCCGGCATCACAGTGTAGAGGTAGAGTGCTGGCCATTTCTCTCATTCAGCGATATCTAAAGCCAGCTGGACGGCTTTCAGCTCTGCCACCTGACTTGATCCACCTTGTCCCTCAATAGCTTCTGCAACTTGCTGCGTTGGACTCCATATGGCAGCTTTCCATTTTTGATGTATCCCTACAATATGGCAGAATCTGTCAATAAAGAGAGTGCATCGCTTTTTATTTTCTGGTAGCTGATTATATGGTGGGGCCTCCTCAGCACATGTTACCTTTTCCTCCTCCTCCTCTGACAATAGTCTGGATTTTCGCCTTTGAGTCAGTTGGTGATGACTTCCAAGATCCTTAGGCAATTGAGGTTCCCTATTCAAGCTCACTGTGTGATCAACACGACCCACTTGCTCCACGTAGCATCAGTGGCAAGATGTGTGGAAGGGACTTTGCCTTTGAACATCCAGCCCAGGACTAGCAGTTGGGGTGCCAGGAGGAGCTGTGTTTTGGTGCCAAACACTTCTGAAACAGCTTGGACCCCTTCATAAACTGCCAGGATCACTTTTTCAGTTGGAGTGTAGCAGGCCTTGGATACTTTGTATCACCAACTCCAGAACCCGAGTCTCACTGGGTACTTTTTGCCAGAGACACCAGGAAGGACCTGTCATAGGAGTTAGAACTCCTGCTTGAATTATCCTCATCACCACTGTGGAAGGGGGAGAGAGTTGACTGACTCATTTTTTTCTCCTGCCTACTGCAGCAAAGTCCCTGATGGGATAACCAGTGACCAAGCCACACAAAGGGTAGCTGATAGCTCCCGAATACCAACTTAATTGCTTGGGAGAGGATGGAGGGGGGAGGGAGTGGGGGGAAGGTTGTTTTTTGTTCTTACTTCACTTTTCCCTGGCTCAGGGAGTGGTGTGAGAGAGGCTCCTTACTTTCATCTTTGTGGGTACCACACGCCTCTGGTCACATCGGCTTTGGCGCTCAGCTGCCACCTTGCTGGGGTTTGCAGGAGCTCTAGGAGGGTCCCGACTCACCCCTGACTCCGCATGTCCTGTGCTGCCTCCTCTGAGGATGTCCACCACTGCCTGGCTTTGCCCCAGACTCATTGGAGACAAGCGCCATATGCAGAGGAGCTTCTAACCCTCTCCCCGCACTCAGGAAGACGTTGAGAAGGTCCTTGCACTGCCCATGGGAAAGGTTCCAGACCATCTCTGCCACTGCTGCAGCCACCATTATCACGTGAGCTTTGGAACTGGCACCGTTCTATCAGCTGTACCTTTGCCTCGCTGGAACCTGCCGGCATCCCCTGCCGGCCACCAGGGAGTCCCTGCAGTTTCTGCCTTGCCAGAGCCCAATCGCGCCCCCTGGTGACTTTGAACCAGTCATGTCAGCCCCTGCCTCCTGAGGCAGGCCAGTGCTCCCTGCTGTTTGTAATCATAACTGCATCAAAGGGCAAAAAATAGAACTTAATTGTTTAAAAGTTTTGGTTATGGTGTTGTTATTTGTTCTTTTTTTGTTGTAATTTTCCTACATATTTATATATTTTAGTAAAGGACTGTTATTTCCTTTTCTTCTCTGGGGACACCCCCTTGTCAGGGGGGAGAAGCTTGCGTGCCCTCCTGAGGTTGAGAGCTATGCCGGCGGCGGTATGTGCCTCCGGTAGGGTCTCCCATGCCAGACAGGTCTCAGCTGAAGGGTCAGACAAAGTGTGTCCATGGGCAGGATG
>CM031078.1:4386210-4402317 GCA_013398505.2 Rhegmatorhina hoffmannsi
CAGGACCCGGCACTTGGCCTTATTGAACTTCATCCCATTGGAATCAGCCCATCTCTCAAGTCTATCCAGATTCCTCTACAGAGCCCTCCTGCCTTTCAGCAGGTCGACACTCGCTCCCAGCTTGGTGTCATCAGCAAATTTGACGATGATGGACTCAATCCCCTTATCTAAATCATCAATAAAGATGTTAAACAGGACTGGACCCAACTCTGACCCCTGGGGAACAGCACTAGTGACCGGCCGCCAGCTGGATACAGTTCCATTCACCAGCACTCTCTGGGCCTGGCCCTCCAGCCAGCTCCTAATCCAGGAGAGGGTACACTTGTCCAAGCCATGGGCTGCCGGCTTTTCCAGGAGTATATTATGGGAGACACTGTCAAAGGCCTTGCTGAAGTCTAGATAGACCACATCCACAGCCCACCCTCCTCCACCAGGTGGGTCACCTGATCGTAAAAGGTGATCAGGTTGGTCAGACAGGACCTGCCCCTCCTAAATCCATGCTTGTCCATCCTGAAGGTGCTATGTGATTGCACTCAGGATGATCTGCTCCATAACCTTGACAGGCACCGAGGTCAGGCTGACAGGCCTGTAGTTGCCAGGGTCAACCTTACAGCCCTCTTTGTGGATTGGGGTGACATTCACCAACCTCCAATCATCTGGGACCTCCCCAGAGATCCAGGACTGTTGGAAGATGATGGAGAGCGACTTGGCAAGCTCTTTTGCCAGCTCCCTCATCACCCTAGGATGGATTCCGTGGTCCCTGTGGGGTGATGAGCTGATAAGGCCTGACGGGTTGAGGGAGATGCCTCAGCCCTCTGGAGGGGTGCTCCCTGCAGAAGACAAAAGCAAGGCAAACTGATAAGATTAACAAAGGATGGAGTGTTAAAAAATAACATGGCCTTCCTTTGCGATATCTTCTATGACTGCTCAAGGGCCCACCCTGCCTCAGGCATCTGCATCACCCCCCCGCAATAGACTGACTATTAGTCACACAACCACTTGAAAAAGAAAAAAAAATAGATGTGAAAAGAAGTTCAGTTTAACTGCAACTTGAGGGAGAAAAACTTCCACCTCTGGGAGGGCAACCTACAACCTACCCCGTCTTCCCCATTCCATCAACATTGCCGGGGTAAGCAACTGAATTCTTACTTTATTTTCTTATACCTCACTAATTATAATTTGTTATAGCTCACTGGGTGTATGCGTGTTAATGGGAAGTGGCTCTATTTTTCCTGTTGCTTTTCTTTTGGATTATTGAGTGTGTTTACAGGTGGTGTTGAACTGTTGTGTTTCTGTTTAGTAATCTTCTCTTAGTTAAGTTTGTCATGGGAGTGGTATACTGCTGGGGTGGCCTGTAAAATGTGTGTTGTGCCAGGGTCTTTTGGGGTATTTTGTACAATCTTGCAGCTAAATGTTATCACCGACTAAGTAACCCATATAGTCATTGTCACGTACCTGTATTAATAAATGTTATTTCGGGAGCTATTGTGAGAAAAGTTCTTTTCTTTTTCTTTCTTGCTATTAAGTGTTGCCTCAATAGCAGAGGTCAGAAACCCTTCCAACCTATGAGCTGTCTGGTAGTCGACAGACAGTGTTGGCAAACGCAATTATTTGATTGTCTGGAGGTGCTTATTGCTAATAATTTCTCCCTGGCTTAAGTGTGGTCCTCATAGGGGAGTCAAAAATCTTTCCAGTCTGTGTGCTGTCCGTTAGTTGACAGACAGTGCTGGGTTCATAAAGCTTTGATTACTCCGAGGGCGCTTATAGGTAATAACTTTTATTTAATACAGGTAAGAATAGAAATTTTTGCATTTCTGTCTCTGCTCCCTTTCACGTGACAGTCCCATAGACTTGTGACGATCCAGCTGGCTCAGTAAGTCACTATTTCCTCCTGAAATACAGGGCGGCTATTTGGCTTCCTATCTCTGTGTACCAGCTCCAGAGGCCAGTTGTCTTGAGGGCCACCTGTCTTACTGGTAAAAACTGAGGCAAAGTAGGTGTTAAGTACCTCAGCCTTCTCCTCATCTTTGTTAACTCTATTTCCCTCCAAGACCAACAGAGAATGGAGGTTTTCCTTGCCCCTCCTTTTGTTATTAACGTATTTATAGAAGGACTTTTTGTTATCCCTAACAAAATTAGCCAAATTAACTTCAAATTGCACTTTTCTTTCCCTGATTTTTTTTTTACATGACCTAGCTGTCTTCATAAATTCTTCATAAGTAGCCAGCCCTTTTTTCCACAGTCGGCAAACTTTCTTTTTATCCCTGATTTCCTTAAGAATTTCCCTATTTAACCAAGCCGGTCGTCTTCCCCTCTGGCTGGCCTTTCGGCACACTGGTATAGCCTGTTCCTGTGAACTCAAAATTTCCTGCTTGAAACATGTCCATCCCTCCTCGACCCCCTTGTTTTTAAGGGTTGTTTCCAAGGGTATGCCCTGAATTAGTCTTTTGAATAGGCCAAAATCTGCCCTCTGGAAGTCCAGTGTAGAGTTTTTAATGATGGCTCTCCTTGCATGTCTGAATATTGAAAATTCTATTATTTCATGGTCACTATGCCCCATGCAGCCTCCAACCACTACATCTCCCACCAGCCCCTCTCTGTTTGTAAACAGTAGGTCAAGCGGGGCCTTACCCCTGGTAGGCTCATTTACCAGCTGATGAAGGAAATTGTCCTCTATACACTCCAGGAAATTCCTTGACTGCCTCTTCTCTGCAGTATGAAGCTCCCAGCAGCTATCTGGCAGGTTAAAGTCACCCACAAGAACAAGGGCTGGAGATTTTGAGACATCTGCCAGCTGCTTGCAGAATAATTCATCTTCATCATCCTGTTAGGGTGGTCCATAATACACACCCATGAAGATGTCAGCCTTGTTGGCCTTGCCCCTGATTCTGGTCCACAGGCACTCAACCTGGTCACTGCTGACCTCAAGTTCAACAGAATCAAGAGACTCTCTAACATATAAAGCCACCCCTCCACCTCTCCTATCCTGCCTGTCCTTTCTGAAGAGCTTGTAGCCCCCCCCATAGCAGCACTCCAGTCATGCGAGTCATCCCACCACGTTTCTGTGATGGCAACTACGTCAAAGCTTTCCTATTGCACAATGGCTTCCAGCTCCTCTTGTTTGTTTCCCATACTGCATGCATTAGTGTACATGCCCTTGAGGTGGGCTGCTGATTTCACTGTTAACTCAGGCTTTCCATCCTTAGGCTGATCTTTGGAGAGCCCAATTTCAATCCCTTCCCCCTTCAAACCCAGTTTAAAGCCCTCCGGATTAGTCCCACCAAATTTTGGGCTACAGTCCTCTTGCTCTTCCTTGAAGGATGAAGTAACTTGTATAAGTGTGTGTTATATAGTAGTTTTCTTTTAATTTTCTCCTTTCTGTATAAATATGTAAACCTGTTGTAAGTTCCAGGGGGTTTTTTTTCCCTTTTCTCAGTGGAGGGGGGAGGGAGCTTTTTCCTTTGGTTTATACTTAGCATTTTGCCAAAATAGTCAAACCAAAACACTAAGTTTCTCACATTTTAGGTGGTATTTAGAAGTCATTGAACACTTTCACACACATTTACCAAGGACACATTGTTTTGAAGAACACATGCAAGAACTCCAACTGAGACAATAAGATAGCTGGTAGTCAAAACAGGAGAGTCAGCTCAGAGTCCTTGGAGGGGCTCCAAGGGACAGCTCTGAGGAGTTCTGAGGGTGGGCACCAGGGGAAATTGGCACCACAGGTTGGCTATAGATATCCCATATGCTAATTACTGAAAGTTATAAAAACTAACATTTGGCACATGACAAGTTTTGTTTAACATCTTTATTGATAACTTAGATGCGGGGATTGAGACCATCATCAGCAAATTTGCAGAAAGGGACCTGGGAGTTTGGATTGACAGGAGGCTGAACATGAGCCAGCAATGTGCCCATGTGGCCAAGAAGGCCAATGGCATTCTGGCCTGTATTAAGAACAATGTAGCCAGCAGGACCAGGGAAGTGATCCTTCCCCTGTACTCAGCGCTGGTGAAGCCACACCTTGAGTATTGTGTTCAGTTCTGGGCCCCTCAGTTCAGGAAAGATATTGAGGTGTTGGAGCGGGTTCAGAGAAGAGCAACGAGGCTGATGAAAGGACATGAGCACAAGTCCTATGAAGAAAGGCTGAGGGAGCTGGGGTTGTTTATCCTGGAGAGAAGAAGGTTCAGGGGAGATCTTATCACTCTCTACAACTACCTGAAAGGATGTTGTAGCCAGGTGGGGATTGCTCTTTTCTCCCAGGCAACCAGCAGTAGAACAAGAGGGTACAGGCTTAAGCTCTGCCGGGGGAGGTGTTTCAGGTTTGACCTAGTTTTTTTACCAACCCTGGACTGCCCTCGTCCCTCCTCCCAAAGCCTTCCCAGCAAAGGAAAGAAAAACTGCAAAGAAAAGAACTCAAAAGAAACTGAACTGACTTAAAAAAGAAATTATATTTTCTAACATCTACAACCACGTATGCAATTTGTACACATTATGTGGGGCCCCACCCCAGGGGAAAAGGGAAAAAGGACTGGTTAACAAGAAATAAGGAGAGACAAAACCAAACCAAACAAAACGAAACAGACAAATACAATTAAAAACTGTGAGAAAAGAGGAGAACAGGCAATTATACACTCTCACCACGTCCCGAGCTAGGAAAACCCAACAGAAACAAAGGACCGTCCAGGCTCCTCCTGCTCCCCCGAGCTCGCCAGAAGAAGGAAGAGTACAACTCCTTCCTATCTCCCCTCCTCCTACTCTTACGTGGAAAACACATGTGGAATACTTATGTAATGTCTTCTTCCTTAGTTACTCCTGGTTACTGAGGAAGTCATGGATCAAACCCATCACAGGAGGTTTAGGTTGGATATCAGAAAGAAATTCTTTACAGAGAGAGTGGTCAGGCATTGGAATAGCCTGCCCAGAGAGGTCATCGACTCATCATCCCTGGAGGTTTTTAAGATGAGACTGGACGTTGCACTTAGTGCCATGATCTAGTAATCAAAGTGGGGTTGGATCAAGGGTTGGAGTTGATGATCTCAGAGGTCTCTTCCAACTGAGCTGATTCTATGATTCTATGATATGGTATGGAATTTATCTTTGGCCAATTTTGGTCAGTTGTCCCAGCTTTCTCCCCTCCTTATCACTTGTCCACTCCCAGCCTGTTCACATTTGAGGGGCAGGGGCAGACAAAGCTGTTCTGTCCCTCCACCTCCTCAGTAGGACATGGGGAGAAAATAGGATGAAAAAGCTCATGGGTCAAGATAAGAACAGGGAGATGTCTCACCAATTACCATCACCAGCAAAAGGAGAAGAATAATTTACTTCATTGCCAATTACAAATAGAGTAAGATAGTGAGAAATGAAGACAAAGCTAAAAACACCTTTCCTCCACCCTCTCACTTCTTCGAGGCTCAGCTTCACTTCTTCATTGCAGACTTCTGCCTCCTCCTTTCCCTTCAAGTGGTGCAGGGCAGATAGAGAATAGAGATTTCAGTCAGTTCATAATGCTTTGTCTCTGCTGTTCCTTCCTCACACTTTTTACCTGCTCCATTGTCTAGTTCCTCCCGTGGGATACAGTCCTTCATGAACTTCACCAATGTCCTTCACATGGGCTGCAGTTCCTAAAGAACTACTCCATTATGGGTCAGTTCCATGGGGTACAGTCCTTCAGGAGCAAACTGCTGCAGCTTGGATCCCCCACAAGCTCCAGTTCCTGCCAGAAAACCTGCTTCTGTGTGGGGTCATCTCCACAGACCGCAGTTTCTGCCAAGAGTCTACTCGCGTGGGCTCTCCACAAGCTGCAGATGGTTATCTGATCCACCATGGACCTCCATGGGCTTCAGGGTAGCAACCTGCTTCACCAAGGTCTTCTCCACAGGCTGCAGTGGAATCTTTGTTCTGATGTCTGGATCACCTCCTCCCCCTCCTTCTTCACTGACCTTGGTTTTCTGCAGGGTAGTTTCACATTTTTCTCACTCTTCTTTTTCACAGCTTCTGCACAGCATGTTTTCCTCTTTCTTATATATGTTATCACAGAGGCACCACCACCTTCACTAATTGGCTCAGCTTTGGTCAATGATGGGTCTATTTTGGAGCCAGCTAAAAATTGCTCTGTCTGACATGGGGGCAGCTTCTGGCATCTTATAGAATCATAGAATTTTTAATGTTGGAAAAGTTTTCTAAGGTCACTGAGTCCAACCATTAATCTAGCACCGCTGTGTTCATGACCAAACTATGTCTCCAAGTGCCACATCTACACATTTTTTGAACACTTCCAGAGTGGTGATTCCACCACTTCCCTGGGCAGCTTGTTTCAATGCCTGATCACCTTTTCAGTGAAGATTTTTTTTCCTAATATCTAATCTAAACCTTCCTCAGCACAACTTGAGGCCATTTTATCTCTGTTGTAGTTTGGAATTATTATGTAAATTCTCTCCCCTGACACTAACTACCCATGCCATTAGTTAACAAAGGAATGGCTTGGGCGGGGGCAGGTTGTCTCTTTTCTTGTTGGGGACATTTTTTCCATTCTTAGCTCGGCAGAACGCAGGAGCGGTGTGTGTGTGTGCTGCTGAGGAGGGAAGCTTTTTCTCCTGCTCCTGCTGCTGGCTGCTGCTGTTGCTTCTTGCTGAGCCGCTTCTTTTCTCCTCGCCACGGTTGTTCTCCTGGTTCCTGCATCTGGGGTCCTGGCCTCTGCTCCAGTCTCACCACTACTTGCAGCATCATGGCCTGCCTGCCCCGGCTGGGACAGCGACCTGGGAGAGAGAACTTGCAGCTGCTTTTCCAGGACACGCAGCGGTTCGTTGCTTCCAGTTTTTCCTTCTTCATTTGGGACAACGGACATGGAGGGAGAGACAGAATTCATCTGAGTGCTGATCGCTCGTCTGTCTCGCTGGAGAGGGACTGGGAGCTCACCTGCAGCCAGCCGGATTGTGACACTGATACTGCTCATAAGTATAACTCTTCCCCAGGAGGAAACTTGCTGGTGTGGGGGTTGTTGTTGTGGTTGTTGTTGGTTTTTTTTCTGTGGCATTGGGGAAGCGGTTTTGCTCTGGTCTGTTTATAGTTATACCTATACCTACATATATATATATATATATATATATATATCAGTTAAGAACAGTTATCCTTCTTGTATCCATTGTCTGATTAAAGTTCCTTTTTCTTAAATTTGATAAAGAGTGGCGTGATTATTGTGGAGGAAACCCCCCTCCTCTGCTTGTGGGTAAACATTTTGGTTTTTGCCCCTCAAACTGAGACAATCTCATTCTGTCACCTGCTACTCTTTTCCTCTAAAAAATAAACTAGGTCACATTTTTAAATTTATTCTAGATGTCAGCCACCAGCAAACTCAAACAATGGATAAAGCACTGGTAAGCACTGGGTTTGTAGTAACCTAGAAAATATAAGTTGTGGGAAATAATTAGAAATAGAAATAGGATATTTCAGTTGGAAGGGACCTACAACAATCATCTAGTCCATCTGCCTGACCACTTCAGGGCTGAACAAAAGTTAAAGCATCCACCCTTTCCATAAAGAAATTCTTCCTAATATAAAGTCTGAACCTCCCCTGGCACAGCTTTAAACCATTCCCATGCATCCTGTCACTGGATACCAGGGAGAGGAGCTCAGCATCTTCCTCTCCACTTCCCCTCTTCAGAAATCTGTGGAGAGCAATGAGGTTACCTCTCAGTCTCTTTTTCTCCAAACTAGACAAACCAAAAGTCCTCAGCTGCTCCTCATAGGATATGCCTTCCAACCCCTTCACCAGCCTTGTTGCCATCCTCTGGGGGCATTCAAGGACCTTCTTAAATTGTGGGGCCCAGAAGTGCACACAATACTCAAGGTGAAGCCACACCAATGCTGAATACAGCAGGATAATCACCTCTTTTGACTGCCTGGATATGCTGTGTTTGATGCCCTCCAGGATGCGGTTTGCCCTCTTGGCTTCCAGGGCCCACTGCTGACTCATACTGAGCCTGCTGCTGACCAGCACCTCCAGATCCCTTTCTGCAGGGATCTCCAACCACTCCTCTCACAATCTGGCATTACTCCATCCCAGGTGCAGAATCTGGCATTTGGACTTGTTAAATTTCATGCCACTGATTATTGTCCAATGCTCCAGTGTATCCAGGTCCATCTGCAAGGCCTCTTGTCCTTCAAGACAGTCAACTGACCCCAGAGTTAAACCCTGAGGGACACCGCCGGTGACCAGTCACCATAAAGTTGTCCCAGGGGAACAGCCTGCTTCACCATGGTCTTAACCACGGACTCCAGGGGAATCAGCTCCGGCATCTGGAGCACCTCCTCCCCTTCTTCTTCACTGACCTTGGTGTCTGCAGAGTTGTTTCACATATTGTCACTCCTCTCTTCTCCAGATGCAATTACTTCTTTGCAACATTATTTTTCTCCTTCCTAAATATGTTATCACAGAGGCATTACTACCATCACTGATTGGCTTGGCCTTGGCCAGCTGAGGGTCTGTCTTGGAGCCGGCTGGCATTGGCTCTGTCAGACATAAGGGAAACTTCCAGCAGCTTATCAAAGAAGCCACCACTGTAGCCCTCTGCTCCTGTCTGCCCTGTCCAACCCTGCTACCAAAACCCACTACACCATGCCACCACCTAGAATACCATCCTGGGCCTTGAAAAAGTAGTTCTATGGCATAGGACCCCAAAAAGAATTGAGTCAGATGGCAGGACTCATTTGCAAACAATATCTTAGACACCTGGGAAAAGGAACATGGCACCCATTGGGTGTACTGATAGCGAAAAGCACTGCAAGAAAAGAACTGCTAAGAGAAAGTTTTGTATTGCATTAGCAGCAAAGGTATTTATTTCTGCGCAGGAAGCAAGGCAGCAAAAACACGGTAAAAACTTGCTTGCCCGACAGGTGTCAAAGCAGGCTAATTTATACATTTGAACATGAGTGATTACAACATTTCTCATTCATTATGCAAATGATTACAACATCTCATTACATACAACTTTTGCTCATTTGATTGTCGAATTACATAGGGTCCAGCAAAAGTTAGGTTGTGAGCATTTTCACAATTCAAGGAAGGAGTCGTGGTATGTGGGGTGACCCTGGTAGATGGTCTAGGAGGAGATTTAGTTGTCAGGTCACCTGAGGTAGCTTTTATTATGAGCCTCCTTGTTATGTTTCCTTCATTGAATACCCAGTTGCAAACTCCAGAAACTGATTTGTCTAAGGTGAAAGTGTGCCAACATTGATCAGACTCACACACATGTCCACTGATTATTTTTCCGTATTGTGCGATAGTGGGGTAAATGGCTAAGGAATCTCGCACAGTAATATAAATTCTGGGTGGCCAGTTGGTTTGTGTGTGTGGGTTTGTATGCTCTGCATCCTACCTGAGTTCTCGCCCTAACTTTTCCAGTCAAAATACTTGAACCAAAATTCTCATTCTGCCATCCTGTCAAAACCATTGTTCCTTGCAATGCTATGACAGATGTATTGTATTTTCTCATATGGGCATGGCTGTTTATGTATTCGTACGGAGGATCTGGCCCTAGATTTAGTACTAGGCCAGAGATTCCATCATAAGCCTGAGACCATGATGTGTTTTGGGCATGTGTCTGGTTTAGAGTCAGTGTACTTATCAAAGTCCCAAAGATCAGCACTGAGAGGACTTGACAGTAGATGGTCCCTGCTCTGAGGTCCATTTCTGCTCGGGAGCCTTCTTGACTCGGGAGTGGTGGATCCAAGTCGGTTTCTCCTTTATCCAGATTGCAGTGAAGGTGGTCAGCAGCACCTGGTATGGTCCATCCCACTTCTCTTGTAGGGGGTTTCCTGAAAAATTCTTAACATAGACCATATCACCAGGACTAAATGGATGTAATTTGCAATCAGGCTGATTTTCTGTTACTGTGGTAGCATTCTTATTCAGCTGTTTCCCTACTGTTACAATGTAATCATACAAATACTGGTTACCTATTTGATCTAAAGCTTCACTGTTCACAGGATTCATTGCATATGGTCTGCCATACAAGATCTCAAAGGGACTCAGTTTTTCTTTAGATCTTGGCCTGACCCTAATGCGAATCAAAGCAATAGGTAAAGCTTGATACCAGTGCAAATTTGCTTCTTGACAAATTTTGGCTATTTGTTGTTTAATGAGGTGGTTCATCTTTTCCACCTGTCCGCTTGCTTGCGGTCTGTAAGGAATGCCAATCAATTTGCAATGCTTTACTTATTGCTTGCACAATTTGTGCACAAAAATGGGTACCTCTATCTGAGGAGATACTTTTAGGAACTCCGAATCATGGTATGATTTCATTTAGCAAAACTTTCACTACCTCTCGTGATTTGTTTGTTCTGCATGGGAATGGTTCAGGCCACGCAGAGAATGTGTCAGTCAAAACTAAAAGGTAACGAAATCCCCCCTTTTTTGGAAGTTCAGAAAAGTCAATTTGCCAAATTTCTCCCAGGAAATGTACTTTGTTTATCACTCCCTGTTGTATTTTATTTCCAGTATTAGGATTGTTTTTCAAGCAAAGCTCACACTGTGATGTGACTTGCTTAATTGTAGTGAATAAATTTGGTCGTGCTACTCTGGTTCTCAAATGTTGGTACAGAGCATGTAATCCCCAGTGTGTTTCATCATGTTCTGGTTTCACAAAGCGCCACACTAATTTTCCTGGTAACACTAACTGACCTGTTTTTAATTGGCCCTAACCACTGTCTAACAGCTTACCTCCATTTTCATGTATCCATTTGTAGTCTGACTCTTCATATTCTACCTTTCTTGTCTACATCTAATTTTTCTGGTACTACGCAGCTACTCATGTTTCTTTGCTTCTTACAGCAGCTAATTTAGCTTCTGCATCAGCTTTTCTGTTCCCTATCTCTGGAACAGTGTTACCTTTCGGGTGCCCTTGGCAGTACATTATAGCCACTTGTGATGGGAGCTGGATGGCTTCTAACAACCGTGGAATTTCTTCTGCATACTGTACAGTCTTTCCTTGGGCAGTTAAAAGTCCTCTTTCTTTCCAAATGGCTCCATGAGCATGTACAATGGAAAGAGCATATTTAGAATCAGTCCAAATGTTAATCCGTTTGCTTTTTCCCAGCTCCAGGGCCCTGATGAGGGCTATTAGTTCTGCCTTTTGGGCTGAAGTTCCTGCAGGCAAAGAGTTTGATTCAATTACCTGTTCAGTCGTGGTAATTGCATAGCCAGTCATTCTCACCCCTTGTCTCATGAAGCTGCTTCCATTGGAGAACCAGTCTTCTGCATCTGAGAGGGGTTCTTCTTTGAGATCTGGATGGCTGGAATAGACAGCTTCGATGGTCTCTAGGCAGGCATGGGTGACAGGTTCAGCTGAAGATTTTCCTTCTAGGAATGAAGCTGGATTGACAACATTAGTCACCTGAATAGTTACATTATCTGATTCTGCCGGGATTGCCTGATATTTCAGGAACCTCGAGGGTGACAACCAGTGGTTTCCTTTTTGCTCCAGTACTGCTGATACTGTATGAGAAACTAGTACAGTAATCTTCTGTCCCAGAGTGAATTTTCTGGCTTCTTTGATGTTTATGATTCTTGCAGCTACTGCCCTCAAGCAGCTAGGCCAGCCTTTGCTCACTTCATCCAATTGCTTGGAGAAGTAGGCTACTGGTCTCTTGTCTGGCCCCAAATGCCGAGTCAGGACCCCTAAGGCCATCCTCTGCCTTTCATGTGAAAACAACCAAAAAGGCTTTGTCACATCAGGTAAACCCAACGCAGGAGCCTCTTTGAGTTTCTGTTTCAGCAGTTCAAAGGCCTTATTGGCTTCGGGGTTCCAGGCTATATTGTCTTTGGTAGCTTTGAGCAAATCGTACAATCAGTCCATACTGGTAGATCCAAAGACGAAACCACCCGGTCACACCTAGAAAGGCTCAGAGTTCTTACCATCTGTGGTCTAGGCATCTGGCAGATGGCTTCTATTCTTGCTGTTCCTAAGGAGCATTGTCCTCCAGAGACTTCATATCCCAGGTACACCACTTTTTCTTGAACCAGCTGGGCTTTCTGTAGAGAGACTCAATGACCACTTAAACCCAGAAAATTTAAAAGTGAAATTGTCCATTGGATACAATCTTTTTCTGTTTCAGTCTCTATCAATAAATCATCTACATATTGTAGAAGGACACCATCTCCCGGTGGCTGCTGCCACTGCTCTAATTCTTTTGCCAATTGATTACCAAAAAGGGTAGGAGAATTTTTAAAACCTTGAGGTAACACTGTCCAGGTTAGTTGCATCTTTCTCCCACTGGAAACTGATTCCCATTCAAAGGCAAATATCTTCTGGCTTTCCTGTGCTAAGGGAAGACAAAAAATGCATCTTTTAGATCCAATACAGTGAACCAAATGAAACTGTCTTTTAATTTTGTTAACAAAGTGTATGGATTTGCAACAACAGGATGTAAGGTTTTAGCTATTCCATTTACTGCTCTCAAATCTTGAACTAACCTGTAGGTTCCATTTGGTTTCTTAACTGGAAGAATTGGAGTGTTAAAGTCTGATTCACATTCTATTAAAAGCCCTAATTCTAAAAATTTTTCAGTGATTGGTTCAATTCCTTTCCTATCTTCTAATCCAAGTGGATACTGTTCTTGGCTACTGGTTTTGCCCCTGGTTGTAATTCTGTGTGGATGGGAGTTGCCCATTTAGATTTCCCTGGAATGTCAGTAGCCCAAACCAAAGGATATACCTGATTCAAATTTGCTCTAGAATTTAATTGTTTTGTTTTGTTTCCCCACAGCTTATAATCAAGCTTAGGGCTGTTATCAATCGTTCTTCTTTTACTCTGAATTCAATTTCACCTTGTTTAAATTGGATTTCAGCTTCCAAATTTTCCAAAAAATCTCTACCCAACAGAGACTTGGGTGAATTTGGTAAATACAAAAACTGATGTATTCTCATCTGTTTTCTAATCTTGTAATTGAGGGGTTTCAGGAAATACGCTTTCTCTGCTTGGCCAGTCACCCCTGTAACAAGAACAAACTTATCACTTTTAGGTACCAATTCTTGATTTAAAACAGAAAAAGTAGCTCCGGTATCAATTAAAAAGTCCAATTTTTCTTTTCCTTCCCCTAGCTCCATTTTAACCAGCAGGTCTGCTAGGGGAAGACCAGCCGGTCCACCCTATTCCAGGTTCTGGCAAGTAATGACTGCCCTTTCTTGGATTTTGTTTTTTTCAGCGTAGTTTTGTTTCCAGTGTCCCTCCTGCTTGCAATAGGCACATTGGTTTTGTCCCACTCTTGTCGGTCGGAGCAGCAGGCCTCTTCCTCGTGTCATCTGTCCTCGGCCACGGCCCCGTTTTGTCTTGATTCCTGTGGATTTTGGGTTAGAGCAGCTACTATAACCCTTGATAACTTCCTATCTTCTCTCTTATCTCTGTCATTATATACTTTCCAGGCTTCATTCATTAATACTTCTAAATCTTTATTGGTAAGATGTTCAATTTTCTGCAGCTTTTTCCTAATGTCAGGGTTAGTTTGCCCCATAAGCAATCCTACCAACTGTTGTTTACCTATATCTGATGATGGATCTAAAGTTGTGTATTTTCTCATAGCCTCTCTAAGTCTATCCAAAACCAGCATTGGGGTCTCATCTCGCCCTTGTTTTATATCATACAGGGCTGCCCAATTTACAGCTTTAGGTATAGCATTTTGCAACCCTAATAGAACAAGGTTCCTATATTGAACCAGCAATTTATATTGATTAGGGTTATTTGGATCCCAGTTGGTATTTATTAAGGGAAAATTTTCATCTAATGTCCCTTGCAAGACCCCCGTAGCAATTTGTCCTTGCACATGGTTTCTAGCTGTCTTTATTATAAGGTCTTTTTCAGTCTCTCTTAACTCTGACAACATCAGTTGAACATCTGTCCAGTCCATGCCTTGGTTTTTTACAATTAATTCAAATCTCCTAGCTACCCTATTGGGATCTTCTCTAAAATGCTTTGCTTCTTCTCTCGAGCTATCTAAATCTTTTGATGAAAAAGGCATTTTTACTCTTGCTGGATTTCCAGAGAGTGCTATGACCTCACATAAGGGAGCAATCAGGTGCTTGGATTTAGCCTTTGCTTTTCCCCTCCCTTGCCCCCCCGCTTTTGTTCTTCCTGTCTGTCCACAGGTAGGGTATGTAGTGCTTACCCCCTCCTCTGGGCTATCAACGCTTTCTGCAACACTCTCAGAACCTGTTACATCTCCAGATCTGTCCGGGCTCACTCTAGCTACCTCTGGTCTCTGGGGTCCATAGTAAGCCATCTGTAGCTCCTGGGGCTCTACAATACTTTATCACTTTCTCCCTTTCTTAGTTTTAAACAGCGTTTCCCTATTTCACAAGAGGGGCAACAGCGCTTTCTTAATATATTTCTCTGTTCCATTGCCAAAACTAGCACTAAACAGTTATGAGATGGAATATCTGCCTTGCAATTTCTCTGCCACTGAGGTTTGTTAAGAAAAGTATAAAACAAATCAGCATACATTACTTCATCCCACTTATTTTCTCTTTTGAGAAACAATGTAAGCTGTAGGATGGTATTAAAATTAAAAGATCCCTGAGCCAGCCACTTTTCTCTGTCCTCTTAAGTTATATGTAGGCCATAAACTTCCACAATATTTCAAAAGCTTCTTTTTACTCAAATTTCCACCTGAGATTCCTCCCAGCTCCTTTCAATGCTTCAATACACATCCTAGGGGAATTTTCCTATCTATCTCTTTAGTTAATCTGTTTCCCATTATGAAAAGCCTGTTATCACCACAAAATCCACAAGATATTTCCCTATTCCACCGACACAGCAAGCCTATATTGCCACAAAAACCACACACTAAAATCAATAGCTTTACTTCCAAGAGCCAATCTTAAGTATCAAGGGAAGCCCACTCTCAGAGACATGATACACACTATTGCATCTGGTCCTGCTTCTGGGGGGGGGGGCTTTCCAAGAAACCACTTTATTTTCCAAGGGATCTTTCAAATCTGTAATTTCTAAATCATTCAAGAGTCAACTGCACAAATTCTATTTCTATTCTACAGTACTCCAAACCGGTTTTACAAGTCAAGATATCTGGCACAATGCACTCAGCACCGCATTTCTTCATGCATAGAAACAACTACAGATGTTTCACTTGATTCAGACACAGAAACTGCTCTATTTTTGCAATATCCTCTCCAAAAACAAATAAGACAACTCAAAATAACAACTAAACTAACATATAATACACCGAGAACAATTATTGCCACCAAACTCCAATTCATCAGTTCTCCTTTAATATCACTAAGGCTGCTATAATCAAACTCAAGATTTTACCCACGTTTCATTCACTGGTCACAGACAAAAGCTGAGGCACATACAAGAGTTTGGCTCAGACACACATGAAGCAAATAGCTCAGACACACTGACAGGACAAAGCCACGATTTCACATAAAAAGCAACGCAGAAAAACACAGAGCAGTTTCTTTTGATACAGAAAACATGGGGAAACACAGAATTCTGGAATTTTCTGGCACAGATAACAGATTCAGGTACAGATAATTAACTCTGTACAGGGAAAATTTCCCTTTTTAAAGGGGAACACTGCCTACTGGCAACATAGCCTCTTCTCCTCCGGAGGATTAAAAGGATCCTATACAGGCATAGATACAGATACAGGTGCAGGCAGGAAGATGAACTCTGGGGAGGACGTCTCGCTACCCCCGTTCTCTCCTGTAACAAGACATCTCTTGTTGGTTTTTTTTTTCAGGAACAGGACAGGAAAACATAAATACCTTTCGTCAAAGTGCAGCGAGTTCTTTTCCACCCCTGTAAAAGCCACCAAAGAAGGGGGAGCCCCTCTAGGTAAAATTCACCTAGGGGTGCCCAGGGGGTCCCCAGTCTCTGATGGATTATGCAGCCAGGTGGATACGTCCTGCTGGGGAGCCAAATCTGATAGCGAAAAGTGCCGCAAGAAAAGAACTGCTAAGAGAAAGTTTTGTATTCCATTAGCAGCAAAGGTATTTATTTCTGCGCAGGAAGCAAGGCAGGGAAAACGCAGCAAAAGCTTGCCCAACAGGTGTCAAAGCAGGCTAATTTATACATTTGAACATGAGTGATT
>CM031078.1:4459868-4479304 GCA_013398505.2 Rhegmatorhina hoffmannsi
TCCTTTTGTTAACTGCTGGCATGGGCAGTTAGTGGCAGGGGAGAGAATTTACATAATAATCCCAAACTACAACATGGGTGTGCACATATGTATTTTGTTGCACCTGAAAGCACTTTCATTAAAAGGACCTGCTCTCTATTTATCTATACTAATATTGCCTAGAAAGTTCTTTTCTTCCATTTTAGGCAACAACTGAAAAACTCCTAAAAACCAAACAAAAAATATGAGGGTGAAACTGCTCTCTTAAGAGCCACTGAATATGAGGGGAGCAGCCCTGAGGCAGGTCCAGGCAGCAGCAGGCAGAGGGAGTCCAGGAAGACCTCAGGGCTGCCTTATCTTAGCACCACATCTTGGAACTGTCAGGATTGCAACTGCTCCACAGGGCCCATCCTATCCTGGAGCTATTATGCCACTGCAGGAGATGAAGCCTTGGGCAGTTTAAATTTGTTTAGAATCATTAAAGTTGAAAAAGATCTCTGAGTCCAACCCTTAACCCAGCACTTCGAAGCCCACCAGTAAACCATATCCCTAAGTGCCACATCTACACGTCTTTTAAATCCCTCCAGGGATAGGGACTCCACTACTGCCCTGGGCAGCTTGTTCCAGTGCTTGACAACCGTTTGGTAAAGAAATTTTTCCTAATGTCCAATCTGAACCTCCTCTGGCACAGCTTGGGGCCATTTCCTCTTGTCCCGTCACTTGTTACTTCCGAGAAGAGACTGACCCCCACCTGGCTACAACCTCCTTTCAGGTAGTTGTAGAGAGTGAGAAGGTCCCCCCAACTTCCTTTTCTTCAGGCTAAACAACTCCAGCTCCCTCAGCCACTCCTCATAGGATTTGTGTTCCAGCCCCTTCCCTGAACTCCACTGCCCTTCTCTGGACATGCTCCAGCACCTCAATGTCTTTCTTGGAGTGAGAGGCCCAAAAATGAACTGAGGACTCGAGGTGCGGCCTCACCAGTACAGGGGGATGATCACTGCCCTGGTCTTGCTGGCCGCACTGTTGTTAATACAAACCAGGATGCCTTTGGCTTTCTTGGCCACCTGGGCACAATGCTGGTTCATGTTTGGCCGATGTCGACCAAAAGGTTCAGGATGCGATCAGGGAAAAAAAGGGGCCTGGTGAGGGCTGGGGAGCAGGCCATACTGCCCTCACTATAGCTGCGGGGACCATGTAGTATTGTGTCCCTGAGGGGTCACCATGGCTCCTGCCCGCACCAGCACTCTGAGGGAAGAGGTTTTGCCCTCCCTTGTCCAAGGAGTATTTAAACCTCTATTTCGTTACAGCTCTATTTGCCGCTCGAGGGCAGGTGGTCCGAAGGACGGGGTGTCCTTGTGCCGGGCCCGCCGCGGTCTCACGTAATTTCTGGTGGGAAGCAGCGCACTACTTTTTCTCAGCTCCCACCCGCGCCCTGCAGCAGCGCGCGCTCATTCTCAGTACGGTACGCATCTGCGGTAATTCAAACATCCGCTCTGATTGTCCTTTCTTGATTAACCACCCCCAGGGGGCTCGTGGAACAAAGGGTGACCATGAAGCGCCGCGCCGCGCGGAGTATACCGCCCCACTCAGCTAACTTCGTCTCTCTTCGCCTCGCGTCTTTTTTATATTTCTATTTCCTTATTTTTTTCTCCGCGTGCATTCGATTGGCGGCTCAATCCGACAATCGGCGGCTTGGGCCGGGCAGCACGCGTTGCCCAATTCTCGCTCGCTGTTTCTCAAGTGACAGATGAACGAGCCAATGCGCCACCTCCTCACCCACCGCTGGAGGAGGAGCAGGGCAGGAGCCAATGGGTGTGGGGAGGACGGGCGCGCAGAGGAAAGCAGCGCTGAGGGACCAGGGCGGCTGAGCTGCTTTCTTAGACGAAGGTTGGTTTTGGTGAGCCGCTTAGCTGCACCGCGGGAAGGAGTTCCCCGTTGGTAGTGTACAGGCTGGGGGAGTCTGGCCCGATCCGGCTCGGCTCGGCTCGGCTCGGCCCGGCCCGGCCTGGCCTGGCCTGGCCTTGCCTGGTCCGGTCCGGCCTGGTCCGGCTTGGCCTGATCCGGTCTGGTCCCGGCGGGGGAGGAGGGCGCCTCCTCGCGCCCTCTTCCCCTCGCATTTCTTCCCCCTTTGTTGTGGTGGGGCGCTGAGGGTGGCAAACGGGCGCGGTGGGCCCCGGCGGCGCGGGCCCGGGGCTTGGGCGGGAGGAAACGGCCACGGGGGTGGGGGAGGTGGCTCCTACTGGCCGTTCGCAGGGTCTGCGTTAGGGAAAGTAGGAGCGGGAGGGGTGGGTCGCTGTCACCCATGCTAGAATAGCCCCTGACGCGGGGTGTTGAAAGGTGGGAAGGGTTGGGTTCCTTGTGTGTGTAGTGAGGGGACCGGAGGAGGGGGAAAAAAGAAATTATACTCTTTTTTTCTTTTTTTTCTCTCCTCCTTCTTGGCCTTTTTTTTTTTTTTTTACAGCAAGTTACAAAGAACGTTTGGAATTGCAAGGCTGCGCTTCAGCCAGTGCTCTTTTGTCTGTTCCAGAGCCATGGTTGTGAAATACACACAGCCTACATTAGATATGTACATGCAAATTGATTAGTAGTTTTCTTCATGGCATTGTTTTTTATGCTGTGGCTATCCGTGCATTGTAAGATGTAAACAAACATAATCTGTTAAGTGTGTCATCTACCTAGATAAGTATATGGTAGAAGTTGTGTTGTGATAAATGATAATTGGTGTTACTGTAGAGTTCCTATTTGTAATTTTTTGTGTGTAGTGGAGGCGAAGAGAAAAAGTGTGAAGTCTTTTAGTCTTCATTCTGGGGAAATAAAAGAAGGCTAAAAAGTGGGTGAGCAAAGAGCTCTTGTCATAGTCTTGGAGAGCTGTTGAATTGAACAGCTGGAATTCAGACTGCACCTTAGTCTCACGTCTCTTTGGTTGTCTGTCACAGTTTTTGACTAAAAATACCTTATCGGGTGTGTTGTGCTCTTTTCAAATCCTTTAATAACAAGTGGATAGCATTAATAAAATGTTTTGCTTACTGGATTTACCATCAAGTATTTCTGAAAATAGTGCTAGTAAATGCTGCAATCTGTGTGTATTGCATGTAGGGCTCACGTTATCACAGTTCATGGTTATAAATGACTTGGATTCTATGTGTAGCAAGAAATTTATAATAACAGCTTATTGGGAGACCACACATAACAGCAGGTTTGTCTTTTTTTTAAGTGGAGAGCTGTATTTTCAGACTGATTTGTGACATTATTTCTGTGGGGACTGAACTCTAGTGAGAGACTGATTAGCCTTTGCTCTGTTCTCCAAACTGGAAAAAAACCCCCAAACCAACAAACCCCCCTCTTGCTAAAGTGAAAGGCTTCTCTTAGAACAAGGTTGCTGTTTAGCCTTTCCTATGCTTTATCACAGTGTTGGAGCTTGCATGGTTAGTGAGTAAATTATTTGTGTGTTTGTTCTGAGGAATAGCTTTAAAACTTTCATTTTCCTCTAATTCACTAGAACTTGTAAACATTAGAATGTAAGTAAAGGGGAGGTTTTTGAAGTCCCTTCCCCCCATCACTATCATGATGAAAGATAGCATTAGTTACAAATGCCCTTAAAAAGAGAAAGGGGAGGCTCTCATTTAAGGTGGTTTAAACTTAACTCAAAGATGAGTCTAAGCACATATTTAAGAGCATATTGGGATGTTTATTAGAATAACCTGGTAGTTGCTTGTCATTTTGCAGTTGTGTGGGTCAGACTTGGTCAACTTTCTTGAGGTTCTGTTTGATGATAAAAACACCACAATTGAAAAAATGTGGTTAAAACCATTGGTCTCTTAACTGATCTTTTCTTCCACCCAGAAGCTAGATTCATGAACAAAATCAAATAAGTTTGAATTATACAGTGAATCTCCAAATGAAAGGCCCTCCTGGGTCCTCCTCCATTTTCCTGTTCTACTTGATCTTTCAGAAGTGTTGAGCACCAGTTGATATAATTAAGTTTATTTGAGCTAAAAAAAAATCTCTGCTACTACTAAGCTTAACTTAAAAAATCAAAACTTATTTCCACCTCTCTAATCCCTTTCCCACAAAAGTACTGGGAGAACAGGCTTTGTAGTAGGTTCTGGATAACAATGACTGATCTCTTCTTGAGACTGTAGGAAATTCCTATGTTTTCTTTGCACAAAGAACAGTGCACAAAGTTTTAATTATTATAGAAAGTATTCTAGAGCTTTCAAATGTATTAACTGCTGCCTTAATGATTGTGCATATAAATGCCCTGTAATTGAAAGCAATCCATTTATGGGCCTGAGTTGCTAAGTGAGCTGTAAATTCTGCTTTTCAGATTGGATTTAATGGCTTTTATCATAAAGCCATAAACTGGTTGTGAACTGTGCTGAGAGGCAAACAGTACCTAAACTTAATTTGCCAAAATTTTGTAATTGTTGATTTGTTAAACTGAATTGCTGCAGGTCATGTGATGGAATTAGATTTCTTGTAATAGAATGGGGAGTACAGGCAGCCATGTGTTCAATAAGCTCTAGGTTAAAAGAAATTGGCTACTGCAGAAAACCTTCCTAAACATTCCTCTCTGCTTTCAGTAGAGAAACTGTTAAAAACAGTAAGGCTTTGTTCCAGATGACTTTTTATTATGAGGAATGACAGCCATAATGTGAGCGTGAGCCATAAGTGTCAAGTAAGACCAAGAAGAGATTGAGATAGTAGTTCCTGGGTCTCCTATCAGTTTAGTCTGGGACTCAAACTAGATTTAATTACGCTGGAGCAATACTAATTTATGCAAAGTGAGCTCTGCTTATCAAGGGGGATTGCTTGAGGAACATTTATGTTAGACTTGTATTGAAAGTGATCTTGCATTAACTAATTGTTAAATGCAATTGATTGGGGTTTAGTGAAGTGGAGAAGCTGCTAAGCTATACAGATTAAAAACTGAAACAGGTACCTAGGTACTTGATAATCAGTTCTGTGAATATTCCTGTCAAATTTAGCCCAGCAGTATTTATTTTCTAAAATAATGAAGCTGACACTTGTCAGTTACGCGTGGAAACTTTTAGTCAAAATTAATTAGATGAGAAGGTTTTAAACTGCTGTGGTTTGGAGAGCTTCTTTGGTGCTTTTGTAGCCTTTTAGTTTTAAGGAGTCCTTAGTAATTGAAGAAAATTCCATCTTCTGAAGCTTTAATAACATCATGATTGTGCTTATTTTAGTTCTGTGTATGAGAAATATGAGTTTTCTTATTTGATTCATAATCAAATTTCATGAAGTGAGTGAGAGAAAAAAAGTCTACTTTCGAAGTAGGTAGGTAATCCTGTTTTCAGTGAGCTATATAAAGGTAATAGAGTTATGAACAGTTTCAAGGTCCATTGCAATACTAGAGCATAGTATATTTAAAAATTGTGTATATCGAGTCTCTATATAACCATGTTTCAAATTCTCATTCTAAGGCTGACCCAGAGCAAGAATTTTCTTTGCTCCTGTCTCCCCAGATCACAAGCAGCATGCCTCATGTCAAAGCTGAATCAGGACCTTGGCTTTACTCCTTGGAGCTTTGGGCTGTGAGCTGGCCAGATGGAGCCCCATGGGAGGGAGCTCTTCAGAGCCACTCTCCACTGCTGGGCTAATAGGCTGAAAAGCTGAACTGGGAGGTGAATTTGTGGGCATTGTTCTGTGGGGCTGCATTTTCTTTCCTCCAAAGGAAAAAAAACTCCCTAACACCCAGAATACAGTAAGGGAATACTTGAAGCTGTCCTACTCTGACTGAAATATGAGGAGAGAAGATGAGCACCATCTCACTTCCTTGGGTTGTTGTTTTTCAGAAAAGTATGTATGTGACAGTAGGTTTGAGCTTCTCCAGTATGACAAAACCAGGTGTCTAATATTCATTTGTAGAGAAAGAATTAACCCTTATGGAATTACAGAAGGCAGTTTTTGGAGGGATTGTGAGTGCAATAAAAGTGAAATGTTTTCCCTTGTCTGTTCCACTGAGTGATTTAACTAGAGTGTGTTCTATCTGAAAGGGGAAAGATAGGCTTTGATTTTAGTTTGAAGTTCATACAGAATTCAAGTTTCTGGCAAGTTGAGATCATTAACATGGAGGCGAACTTTCTCAGATTCCACTGAGAATAAACTGTCTCCTTGTATGGAATAACGCAGCCTGAAGGATCCAGAAGCAGACAATAAATTAGTTTGGTTTTTTCCTTCTGTTCAATGCAAGATTGAATACTTGTTTTACTGTTTTTCTAAGTCCTAATGACTTTGACTTAATATAGGAGATGTGCAGTACTGCATAAACTATGCCTTTTAAAACTTCAGCTCCCAGTATTGTTTAACCTAACATAAGGTCTTGATGCTGCCTTAAATAGGCTATGCTTCAATTAATATCACCTTATTGTGAAGCCAGTAATATCACAGGGGCATATGTGAAGGGAAAGGGTAGATATTCCCTCATCTTCTGAAAGATCTGAAACATTGTACAGTTGGTGAAATTGATAAAGAATCTTGTCCAAATTCCAGGAGTAATGAAAAAAACATTGCCTTAAAAAAATCTCAAAAATGGGACTAAAATCAGGAGGAAATGAGCTTTTGGCCTCTCAAATACCATAAATTATTTTTCTCAATCTTCTTTCCTCAGGAGCTTAGCTTCTGTCCTCTTTATTCCAGAACAGCTCTTGCAAATTAAATTTCTCTAAGCCAGAATACTTCTAGTAAAACTGGGAGAGATCAGATTTCTTTATTTTCAAGTTTAAGATGAATAAGCAGACTGATATGAAATATGTTGCATAAGGTTTTAGAATAAATTAGCCAGAAAGCACTTGATGTTTTTGGTAGCACCGGTGTGTTTATAGTATATTCCAGACGCTCAGGAAAGAAAAATTGCTTTTGAAGATCTTAGTCTGCTAGCATGCTGCCCCTAAGATTACTTTGTATTTTATGCTTAGTTATTGCTGGGATAATGGGCTCAATATTTAATACTTGTTCCAGAGAACCACAGTAGAGTGGAACTATCTGTGACTTTAGAAGCTGCCAACTGTGACACTGTTTGACCAACTATAAAAACGTGTGTATCAGGAAGCAGAGCTATGCTATGGGGGTAGAGATGAAATAAATATTACCAGATTTAGGCAGTTTGTAACTTTTCCAGTATTAATCTGTTGGGAATAACAGCATGTGCTCCCTGTGTTCCAGCAATCTAAAGAAACTCTTGTCCCTCTCGGCAACAGTGAGTATACCTTGAGCATTCAAAGCTTCAGTTTTAAAGCACAATCCAGAGAACATGGAAAGGGATAAAATAGTAGACGTTTTCTGCTATGTATTGCACTGCTGCCTTGATACTAATAGTTCACCTATAGTTGAGCTCAGAAAGGGATCCTGAAAATCTCCCTGCAGTTACTCACAGAGTCCCTATATGTTGATGTGTTGTAGTGGAAATTGAAAATAGTACATGGGAAGAAAAAAATCAGATTTGGGCTGTGGTGTTGGCCCTCAGTAGAAGAGAGAGAGCAAAGGAAGAGACAGTGAAAAGAATAAGAAATTGCGAAGCACACAAAGTCCTTAAAAACAAAGGCTGTAAACGAGTACCCAGGTTTTTTTAAGATGGTGGGCTGCAGACTACAAGGAAATCACAAAAACCATACTGCAAGGAAGAGGGGATATTACATTTAGCGTGTATTTAAATTGCAGCCATTTTAGCAATGTGGAAATGTTTCTTGCAGTGTTGGCAAAGATTGTTTTCCGGGTGCATTTGGGGAAAAAGCATTTTATATTCTTTTTGTGGATGAAGAAAGTGTACAAGGCAAAAGACTAGAGAAATGTTTTTACCAAGAGGCTAGTATCAACAGTGACAGTGCATGAGGATGATTCTTTAGGAACAAAGATCAAAACTTACATTACTTTATCAATTTGAAGGCAAAAGTTACAGTAGATTAATTGACATGGGATTTGCTGGTCAAAAAAGAGCTGCAGAAGTGACTCCTAAACCCATTACTATAAGTAAACATGGTGTCTGAGACTGGGTGGATACAGTTACAATCCAATGTGAACTCCTGCCAGATGTTCAACAGAAGACATGTGCACTCTGCCTTCTATGTCCAGATTGCTCATGAAGTGTAGATTTGTCTTTATACTTTTTATTTAAATTATTATGTTGAGAGCTTTAGGATAATATAACCAAAAAGATAAGTGAGAAGATAACCATAGACTGATACAATTTTTATGTGGTCTTTAGATCAGACCTTAGGCAATGTCTTTGAGTACTTGTAATTTAATTGCAGTAATATAGTTTTCAGGCTTAGCATCTGTCCAGAGGAGCATCCCAAACTGTATAAGCTGTGTTCAGATACTTTCTTTGTGACAAAAAACTGATGGTAGCCCTCTGTTTGAGGGAGGGATGTGATTCAAATGTACAGAATCATGAAGCTTTCAGGCAAGATGAATACTAACAGTTCTTCAGCAAAGTTTCAAATGGTAGTGTTGTCCACAAATTTGGATTTGTTACCTGGTGTGCAACAAGCCAATAATTACACACTTGAGAGAGACATTGATTATTTCAGAGTTGCACAAGCCTGGGTGCTTGGTGGTATTCCATACATCAAGCTCACCAACTATCAAAACCTTTTACTATTTATACATTTTAGCCAACAAAGGCATTAATGTTCATTGGCTACAAGTTACATAGTTCTCTTATTAATTAGTATTGTATCTTCTATGGGTTAATGATTCTCTCACTTCTCATGCTATTTAGTCTGCATGCTTAGTCTTTCTCTCCTTTTGGGTCAGTGGGTTTCTTGGGTTGGTGGTCCGTGACTCGGTTGTCATGATCTTCCCCTGCTGGAATTACCTTTTACCCAATTGGAGCTGATTCAGCACAGTTACAGGGTTATCTTTATTAGTTTCTTCCTTATCTTGAGAGTTCTGCCAGATATCCTTGTGGCCCATAAATTCTACGTTCTTTGTGTCCACTATCAGTGGTACATCCTTCTTCCCAAACTTTAACTTCCCCTAGTTCTGAGATGATTGAAATATGTCAAGCCCTAAACTTTAACAAGGCAATTCTACCGACAAATAATTTGTCTTTCTAACACCTGGACATCACTTAGAGCTTGTTGGCTGATACCAGTTTCATGGATTAAATCTCCTTTCTTGTTGATTAGCCTTGAAAGTATATAAAGATCAAACATCAAAGAACATCCTTTCTTAAGAAAATTTCACATATTCCACATCTTGCAACAGTAGAACAAGAGACACTTTTTGAAACTAGGGAGATAAAGAAAATAGCTAAAAGTAGTTCTTTAAAACAGTGGGCAATTAAATTCTGATGGAGTCTGCCACAAGAGGTTGTGGAGGCAGATTCAAAAAGTGGTTAGATGAATTTGTCAACAGCAGGTCCATAAATGGCTGCTAAAGGGAATAGGTAGGAATGTAGCCTTTAATTTCCTACTGTAAAACTTTAAGATGCTGAAGAATTATGAGGAGAATGGGTTCAGAAAACAGGCAAGTTCTTGTGCTTTCCTTGAGTAGCATGTCCTTTTGCCACCTTTGGAGATGGAGCACTAGGCCAGATGCACCATTCCTGACAGAGTAGGGCATTTCTTATTAATTTCTTTATTGCTACTTTTTCCTTGCATAATTTGCATTTATCCAAATTGCTCATAATTCAACCTAACCATGCCTTGCACTTTGCACTGCCTCTAGGCTTGGAGCAGAGTGCCACTCTTCTGTGAGTAGTCATCACAATCAGCTGAAGTATTAAGATGAATGAAGTCCTGTCCTACTTGTGTCCCATTCTCTCTGCTCACCCTTTGAAAGGTACAGGGCCACTACTGGAATAACTTAGTCAAATTCGTATTGATACTCCTGGCTGTCACATGAAAGGGAGGGGGATTTGCCCGACTCTTAAAGAGGGGAGATTTTTCTCGACCCTCAGTGATATATTTGTCTGTCAGTGCCCCAGGGAAAGCAAAACCCTTTATGTCTGAACCAGTCTGTCAGGTGTCCTGTAAGGGGGACCGTTCACCGAACAAATTCATAGGATTGGGGGGCTGAGCCAACAGCATAAGGGAAACCCCTTAGTGGGCCTTCCAACATGTTATTCCACTGCCAGCAAACTGTCAACACCTTATAAAGGACTCACTCTAACAGTTTACAGAATAACACTCTTTATTAATACAAATTGTGACAGATTCGTAGGTCATGCGTGATAGTGTCTGACTGCAAAAATGTATTTAAAGCACTATAAAGCAATCACAAACACGAACTCTAATATAAAGCAATCTATTAATATACTATGAGGCTAACACAAGCTCTAGTCCTGAAAGCAGCATTTAGCATGCATAGAATAAGTTTCTTACCCAGTAGGTGTCCCTATGGGAGGGAAGACAGGTTCAGCCCAGCAGTTTTGGTGGAGTCTTCCTCCAATTTCTCCCTATTTCCAGCTTACTTTTATATTATTTCTTTAGGTTTAGGTAGAGCTTGAGTGACTTTAGTCATAAGTACTTAATTGGGTAGTTGTCCTTGGCATCTGTCTCCCTCAGTGGACAGATAAGGTAAGGTCTTTGAACAACAAAGTGTCACCATGTTCCCCTCCCTGCAGGATGTTTATGGAGGGAGGCTGCAGCACCTTCACACTACTTCCCTCTCCACTGCGTCCCCTGCAGCAGGTGCTTATCATTGTTTGGGGAACTTTCGTAGGGCACGTTGACTGTGTTCCATCCGGGAAGCGGCAGCTGCATTTTACCCTTTAATTCTTATTCTCCTTTAATTCTTAACCCTATCAATTATTCCACACTGGCAAATCCCTGACATGGCAAAACAATAGCTAGAAGGAAGAAGTTAATTTAAGCCTCACAGACTTAGTCTGCAGCTTTGGTGTATGTTTTGGGTTTTTTTAATAGCTTCTAAGTTTTAATAGTCATTGTAATAATGGGCTCTTTAAGTGTGTCCCTTTGTGTTTGTTTTTTTTTTTTTAAAGCTACTTTTCACTGGGGTAGCAGATCAACTGGTGCTTTCTGACAGCTTCTAGAGAAGCTGGATGAGCACACGCCTGTAAGGGAACTGGTTAAAACTAAATATAGTATCTGGAAAATTCTGATTAGTTAGGTCTGAGCTTAGAGTCTTTTGGAAATGGGAAAAGACTTAATTTTTTTCCTCTTTATGTCAAAATAGTTTGAGAGTTCAAATATAAAGAAAAACTGAAATGGAGCTTCTAAATTCTTTCCTGCTGCAAGACTTAAATTACTCAAATGTGTGTTTGAATCAGAAAGGCAAATCTTGGTTTAAAACAAAGGAACACCAGCAAATACAGAAAATTATACACAGATCAGTCTTAAGGGAGAGAATACTGCAAAATTGAACACCTCATCACAAGGAGTATTGTAAAGCTGAAAAATTGGATAAAATCATTGAGAATGTTTGGAAAGCCTGGAAGAATAGGCAATTTACCTTGGTGGTAAATGAAACCCTACTGAAGTGTGTGTTTTATATAAGGCTCACAATCAAAGGAATATTCTGGGGCATTGAAAGATGTCAAATTTGAAGCTAAAGAACAGGAAATATGTATATTATGTGTCAGTGAACTTCATAAATGGGGAGAATTGGTGTGGATAAACAGTGATAGTGGTACTTGGTTGCCCACATCTTTCAACACTGAATTTACCGTTCAAGTATTATACCATCAATTGCTAGTGTTTAAAATGGGATCCTTAAAGCAAAAGAGACTATCTTCTTTGCTTTGGTCTTTTTCAATTTCTTGCATATGCCTCTGAGCCATCTAATATTGAAGTCTTTTTATAAAGCTCAGAGGGACTGCTATTCCCTGTTTCAGAAACTTAGTGTGAGTGTTTCTTAAAACAGCAAAGGCCATGCAAGCCTTCTGTTTCATCTCTGGAGTTACTCAGTGTACTGTATTGGGGTCTAATGTGTTTCACTTCCAGGCTAGCAAACAGTTCAGAACATGTGAAAAAGGGAGTGTAAGACTGCTTAATTTTAAATGGATCAGGTTTTACTTGCTTATCTACCTGAGTCTTTGTGGAAAGGTATTACCACTGGTGCTGAGGTGGTGGTCGTGCCACAGGGAAGAAAGGAAGGAGGGCTGTGCTTCCTGTGGCAGGAAGCTGTTGTGTTGGCTTGCCTCCCTATGAAACTGTACCCTGAGTGCCCTACTCAGTGTTTAATTTGAAAATTTCTATGATTCTCTGGTTTAGGATAGATTATTTTGAATGGGTTGCATAAAGTTACCAGTATTAATCTCGAGTCCCTGTTAATTGGAACCTCTGTCTTCTTGATCCCAGAAAACTAAATTTCTTACTTCAGCTGTATTTTTAGGTACTCTCAAGCTGGTTTATGGAGGTATAATTTAGTTGAAACTGAAATGTCATGCCTACTGAATATTCTGTTTTGTGGAAGTTGAAAAGTTATGATTGAAAGTTACCTGCAGAATATAATCTAGTGTCTGTTGACTTGGTTCTCACTGAAACTGCAAAGATGTGACAAGGCATAAATTAGCCATGAATGCTGTAGCCTGAAGTATCCCAAGTCTGCTGTTTTGCAGATGGGAAACTTCAGTAAGATTAAGTGGGTGTATTTCAGATAGAAGCGAGGAGTGTACCTGTACAGGATGGAGAGACATGTAAGCTGCCTTGAAAGCTCAAATTGAGTAGACTGAAGCTAGTGTTAGCTTTTAGCTAAACCAAGTTTTTTTCCGCTGATTGAACTAACTTATACAGCTTGGAAATAAGGTAACTTTCTGGAGTTCAAATACCCATTTGTTGCCTGGAAATAAGATAGTTTTTTACTTCAATGCCGTACTTCTATCTATAGGACCTCAATTCTAACAGCTGTGTGCATTAAATAATATGGTTGCTTTGGGGCTTATATTTTAATACCTAAAAGTAGCCTAATAAAAGCTGCAAAAACAAGATGTTTTTTTCTAAATGCCTATATTTTTTTCTTTTGAATTATTTGAAGTGCAAATTGTAGTGAATGTTAAAGATAGCCCAAGTTTCAACATCTCTTCTAATATTTCATTTTATATAAACATCCTGATCAGGTAGTTTTTAACTTTAATGAATTTTGAAAGACTTGATGATTTTGAGCACTGCCGGTTGAGAAGATTCATTATCTGTAGGCCGTTACACTCTGGATTTAAACATGGGAATAAGCTTATTACCAAATTTGAGTAAATTTCAAATTGATGTCCCCAGTGGAACAAAAACTGGTAATTTAAAGCATGACAAACAATGACAAGTAGCTTGTGAAATGGCTGGCTGTTGGAAGACTTCTGTCGAGCTGTCACGACTAAATGACATTCCAAACACAATTTTGCTTGCTAAATTAATTTGGACATGGGTAGAACGTGCATGTATGTGTATACAATTTGTTAGTCACTTGTGGAAAATTTTAATAAATGAATAGACCCAGCCAGCCTAGTTGCAAAGCTAGACTAAAGTTAACTTGTGTATTTTTCTGGAGTTGATTTAGCTAGGAAAGACTTGAGGAAAAATTAAATGTCTAACCCAACAGTAACCTTAGTCTGTGCTAACTGTTAGAGTCTGCAGCGAACTTGCATATGAAATTTATTGTTTAAGTATCTAACCATGATGCAGACTTATCTGAACTATTAACTGACTTGTTTTAGGATGCAGTGTCCTATGGCATTTGGTAATGAAAAGTCCTAAGAAGGTATTTGTTTCATGTGAAACCTCAGTGCTAATGTGTCTGTTTTGGTTTGTGTTTTTAGGGATCAGACAGGAATCTCTAAATTATTGCTTGCTGAGTGTTCTATCTGGTGAAAGTCATGTCATCCATATTGCCATTCACTCCACCAGTTGTGAAGAGACTTCTGGGGTGGAAAAAGTCTGCTGGTGGCTCTGGAGGGGCTGCTGGTAGTGAGCAGAATGGTCAGGATGAAAAGTGGTGTGAAAAAGCAGTGAAAAGCTTGGTCAAGAAGCTAAAGAAAACAGGACAGCTGGATGAGCTTGAGAAGGCAATTACCACTCAGAATTGCAGTACAAAATGTGTGACCATACCAAGGTAAGTGCTGTTGTGTTTGAAATTGTTACAGCCACTTAAGAAATAACTAAATGGATGTTTAGGCTATCTGAACAAATGATTTAAAAATCAGTTGCATGCTTTGATTCTTTACAAAATCTTTAAAACCTATTTTGGTTTTATATAGTGCTTGCTTACAACTGAATCCACATGCTTTGTAAAGTTACAAATTAATACATTTTCATTACTACGTAGATTCCAATTTGTATGTATTCTGGTGGTGCCTGGAACAGCTCTTCGTTTGTAGCACTGCCTTATCCTTTTATTTCATAACCCTGTCTATAATAAGAGGGGCATACTTGAACCTACATTTTTACTTTAAAAATAAAAGACAAGTTTTTCCTTGGTCAACACTTCAGTTCTCTAATTATTTTCAGTTGTATCTGGTAGTTTCATTTCAATTGTACAAGCTGCATCTGTTCTCCCTTTTAAAGTTGTTATAGTTTCAGAACCTGTCATGGAATTTTCTCTCCTTACCAATTCTCTCCCCCCCCTCCCCCCCTTCCCGCACTAACAAAAGGGGTGGGTGGTTGCTCTGCATTCCTACTTAATGACTGCGGGGGGGAGGGGGAGAGGGTTTTTTTTCCTCTTGCTGGACACACTACATGGCTTTTGGCTTCGGTGTGGGCCAGAGCCCCGTTTGCTGGTTTGGGCCCTCATCAGCTCTTTGTACCTAGTGCAGTGCTGGCCGGAGAGAGAGAGGTTTCTGCTGGTGTGCTGGACTCCTTTTTGGTGGCTGCTGTGAGTGGAAGCCACCGTTTTGCTGGGCTCGTGGAGGCATTTGGAGGGAGCTGCCCTAGTGCAGCCCCTAGCTCTGTGTGCTCTGTGCTGCCTGTCAGAGAGAGCTGTCGCCACTGCCTTGGATTTGCTGCGGATTTTCCTGAGGGCCAGTTTTTCATCTGCAGAGGAGTGGCTGAATACCATCACCACCATCCCATATCCCCAGCGATTTTTGTCTTCAAACAGAGGATGAGGAGAGATCTCTGCATTGCTCACGGAGGGGGTTCCGCCCCATCCCTTTGCAGCTGCCATTCTCACGCGAGTCACCGGAGGGGGAGCCAGCATCTCTCCCTGCCCCTTTGTCTTCGCTTTGCTGGAAAACCCGTGGCAGTGGCCAGCCGAGGTGCAGCATTGTCCCCTGCTGTCCATAAATATAATTGCACCGAAAGGAACAAAGATAAAACTCAATTAGTTTGAAGGTTTTGGTTATGGTGTTACAGTTTGTTCTGTTCTGGTTTTGGTTATGTATATAGTTATAGTTAAGGACTGTGTCTTGGGTTGAGCTGGCAAAATGCCAACTGCCCAACACAGAATGTTAGTCTCCCTCCCCCCCACCGAGAAAAGGGAGGAAAGGAAAAAAACTTCAAACTAGGTTTATGCTTAAACTAACTATATATATTTATACAGAAAAGATAAAATTAAAAGAAACTACAATATAATACATACTTACACAAATTAGAAATAACAAGAAATAACTCCCCACTCCCCATCAAACACAAATCTTACTGTTTTAACTACAAATCACTAGAGGAGTCAGTTCCTCAGAGACAGACTTAAGCAGAGAGAAAACCTAAGAACAAACATTTTACTTCCCTAAGATAACATGGTGGTGAGCCGGTGCTGGGCCTGGGCCTCCCGTCCCTCCTGGGACAGCACGGTGCGTCCTCCCAGGAGGGATGCTGTGAAGTGATTGACTAAGCCACTCCCAGACTGGCTCTTACCCTTTGAGATGATGTCGGAATATGGTATGGAATACTATTGGCTAGAAGAAGTCAGCTGTCAGCTAGCTCAACCCAGCTCAAGTCAGCCAACAGTCCTAGGCCTACCCTGAAATGTAAAGTCTAAATTTAGGCCTACCTAGCTAAACCCTTAACAGACTGTTATCCTTTTTCCATACATTTTTCTGATTAAAGTATATTCATTTCAAAGGTTGTGGTGCTTTTTTGAGAGAGAGGCTCCCTGCCTAGTCCAAACAGACATCTAGTTTCCTTCTAAACTAGGACAAAAATGAAGTTTTGTCTTTGGAGGCAGACTGTCTGAAGACCATTTTAATTATTTGCTATTGGTTAATGTAAATTTTTTTTATTTAGTAACTTGGAGTATTTCTAGAACTGCTCTTCCACTCCTGGTATGTATATACATTTAGGTGAATGGCTTTGACTTTCTCAACTTAATTCATAGCAACTGCTGTGTGAGGGGCAAGGGTTATGTTTGTAAGTACATTGCAGGCTGTTTTTGTTTCATTTTGTACAGAAATCTCACTAAGGTGCCTGTGCAAGCTCATTATGTGCAACATAAGTATCAAATTACTTCACAGGTATATTTTTCTATGAAAAGGGGGTCTGGTGGCATGGGAATATTTTGGGTACTTAGTGCCTTGACACTTAAAATAATTTCTAGGGAAGAGAAACTACATCTGGTTTATAACCTTAATTTCTGTATTAGCACATTCATCTAAACTACTTTTAAACTTTGTATTAATCATAGTGCAAACTAGATTTGACTGTCAGTAATCATTTCCATGTATCAAATGTGTTATAGCTGTTATCTGATAGTGGTTTTGGAATTCTCTTTTAGATTTGATACAGCTGTCTAGGAAAACCATGAGTATGCTCTAAATAAATGACTACTTTAATTGTGTTTCCTTTTTCCTATTCACCTTTTGTTTCTAATGCTGCCCTCTGCTTGTATTTTCTTCCCTAGACCAGTCCCAAAATTCTCTTAGTTTCCCTTCTGCTTTCTTCCTTTTGCTGGCTGGAAAACAATCAGAAATATTAGCCCTTTCATGTCTTAGTGTATATCAGTAGACTAAGATTGGAACCTGTAGAGATATGTATTTCTTGACTTGACATAAGATGACTTTATGTATTTAGCAAGTCTTTATAATGACAAAGATGAAATGCTTAATTGGGAGGCGTTTCATATGATAGAAGCTAAATATGCCATATAGAGATTCACTTGATATAAAACGTGTATCTATCTTCTAGAGCTCTTAGACTTTCTAGAACTCTTCTGCAAGGTTACTGGGGCAGTAAATATTGCTATTTCAGAAGAATAGTTGTCTAATATTTTTTTAGAAAATACAAACAGTATGCTAATATATCATTGTTTTCCTAGTCTACTTTGGGTATGTCCTCCTGCTTGCATGACCTTTTGTGTGACATAGTAAATAATAACAGAATGCAAAGCTCTGTGATACTCTGTAAAGCCTCCATGTTGTGACCAGCAGTTCTTGTTGGGCTATGATATACTGTTCTCCTCTATCCTCCAGTAAGCTGTAAAAAGGACTGGACCTAGGTTTTACTTTTCTTGACGACATTAGGAGCAAGCCAGTAGCAAGAGAGCTCTTAAATTGATGTTGGCTATTGTACAAGGTTTCATTTTAAACTAATAAATGGCTTTTGTATTAAGGGGTGAGATGATATCAGTGTTGCCAGAATTCTTGAGTTTCAGAATTGGCTTTTGGACTGTTGATATTATTTCACTTTGACAGCAGTAGTCTGGGTTCCCAAAAAATAACAAATGTCTACTCGGTACTGTAATGACTTCTGGAGATTCTTGTTCTTGGATTTAGTAAATGAATGTCTTAAAGATCTGCAGATCAGCAGGGATAAATAATAAAATGCTGAATTTGAAACTTTTTTACTTCCTAGTCAGCAGGAAGTTTAAGGTGCCAAGATGCTGAGATGTAGTTCTGATGTGGTAGCTGGGCTAACTTTCCAAACCTTGTTCTGCTTGGGGAGGATCTTTGTGTTTGGTTTTGTGTGGTGTTACAATCTGCTTAATTATTGCAGAAAGAACTAAGATTCAAATATTTTCCCCAACATAATTAAAACTCAAACTAAGTTATCTGTTGATTTTAAAAAACTGATTTATTATTATTAATTAACTTATTGCGAAGAGATGCAGAGAAAGGGAAATAAGAACAGGTTAGAAAAATGCTAAGATTACTTTTAGAAGCAAAGAAAATTTTACCACCAAAAAACTACCTTTTGTTGCCAATTTAGTGTGTGTGTGGGAAGAAGTTTTTACCCTTTTTTTTCTCTGTTTCTCTTTTGCTTTTGATGTTATCTCTGTCACTTCAGGAAGGGGTCTGGAATACAGTCTTCAAAATGCAGATGTGATGTTGGGTCTCTGCCTCTGGTCTCTAGCAGTCTGGCAGTCCCTGGGCAGTGCAAAGCTACACCTCTTGTCTTGGCAGGCACAGGCCTTGGCTCTCAGGATGCAGGGACAGGGCGTTTCGCAACTCACACGTGTAACACGGCTGGTCCTTGTTCTCTGGAATACAGTCAGTGGATCTGTTGCTCACGTGAAGCTGTGTCACAGGCTTTCCCTGGGCTGAGCAAAGTCAGGTTTCAATGCTTTCTGACTATGCAGGTCCAGGTGCAGTTGCTGCCAGGCAGATAGTGATAGTGTCAGGGGAAGCCCTCACTGGCGATGAACTTGGACTGCTTTCAGTACTGTTCAGGTTGGCAGAGCTTTGGTCTTGGCGGGAACAGGCAGCTTGGTTGGCGGTGAGAAGAAATGAAGAAGCGAGAGAGGATATGAAGAGGTGAGAGAAGGGGGAAAGTAGGGAGAGATTTTCTGTTATGGTAAACGGTTTTCTCTCTTTCCTTTTCCCTCTCTGAATTCTCAAGATGTCATCTCTGAATTTTATAGTATTCAAAAAAGCTTGTGTATGGTCCTTCTGGCATGTAGTTTATTCATATGTTTTGAAGACCTCACAATGGCAAGAAATTGTATGGCTTTAGCAGGAAGCCTGGTGAAAGCCTTTGGCGGGATGTTTGTAAGAGAATTCTGGCTTTATGGCAAACTGCTGACAGAAAATTCTTCCACAGGATGTTTTTGACAGAGGAACAATGGTGGAATATTATTTATTACATTTCTATGTTTTCTGTGTAACGTGTCGGATTTTTAACTTGCTTTAGATTTACTTACTAATACTCAGTGTAGATATTGACAAGTGTTGTGGGATGCTTCTGTTTGCCACTATTGAGTTATTACCTCAACAGAAGTTTTGATTGTGGTTTCACAAATTTCTGGTCCCCTTGGAGATTTCCAGAGTTTGATACAGTACTTAACTCTAATATACTTTTTCATCATTGAAACCTAAAGCAACTAAACGCCTCCAAGCTTTTCTCAAAATTGAGAGCAGCTTGGACAAAAGTTGTATTAAATTGCTTCTTCAAAAATCTGCATATTATATATTACTATATGTCATTGATAATCCTGTTGGATTAGGATTGCTCTGTTTCTATGCTGTTTGTCAAGGTGACTACATAAAGTAAACAATTTTCGGCGGAGAGAAAGGACTTCACCAACAAGCTTATGAAGTTTATAGTGAAGCCCCTTTATTACACATAGCACACAGTTAATATAGGGTTAGGACCACAGCTCATTGGCTAAAAGAGTTA
>CM031078.1:4497282-4523600 GCA_013398505.2 Rhegmatorhina hoffmannsi
CGAGCTAAGAGTGGAAAAAATGTCCCCAAAACCAAAAGAGACAAACCTGCCCCCACCCAGGTGCTCAGCAGTTAACTCTCCTTTTGTTAACTGCTAGCATGGGCAGTTAGTGGCAGGGGAGAGAATTTACATAATAATCCCAAACTACAACAAGTTTAAATTTAAATCACAACACCTATATTTAAAACCAGGAGTTTGGTGAATTTGGATTCTTTTCTTTCTGTTGCGACTTTTCAGAGTCTATTACTTTTAAAGGGAATGTAGCAGTCAGTCAGACTTCAGGCTCTGTAATTAGGAAGTGCAGATGTAAGTTGCTTGTGAACCAAATTATCTTTGTTTCTGAGATGCGAAGTTTTTATGCTTTGTTTAAATCTGACACTACTTTTAGTTTGTGTCTATGACTGAAGGCTTCTTTTTCTTTATTGTTGTGATCTTGTCCTTAAACCAGTTTGGTAAAGAATTAGTTATCTCTTTTCCTCCTCCTTGATTTAGCAATTGAAGGTTTGTCATCCTATAGTTGAATCCTAAAATACTGTAAAACTGTGTTAAACATTCTGTGTTTTGTATACTGTGGAAAAGAATATTTAGTTCTTTAATCAAGGAGAGTACAGAAAACAGTGAGAAGTATTAGCTACAATGTGCTTTCCTTCAGAGTCTGAATTTTCCTATTTTGGGAAAAGCAGCAAATTAATATGTGCATGGAGAATGAAATTAATGCTTAAGTGGCAGTACCTGAAAGTTAGATTGTGATGTTCAGTTTAAGATACACATGGCATTTCTTTGAAATCTTAGGGAAGCTTATGTTTAGAAACAAACAAAAAGCCCAAAAATACCAAACCCAGAAACTACCCTTTAAAATGAAATTTTGTTAAGAGCTAGGCTGAAGAAGTTTTGCCTGTTTTAAGTAACATTACAACTGTATTGACTACTTAAAAGCAGATAACTTGTTCACCTTTTAAAAACATTTATCATTTACCTTGAATCACTTGTTCCATTTTGATAGCCTCCTTCATGTAGAAAATATAGCATGAGATGTCAGTCTAAATGCAAGTCTAACAATGCTCTATCTTCTATGTGAAAGGAAGTATTTTGTATGTTTTCCCATGTTTGACATCATGATGTTTAGAATAACCATGTTCCATATTCATATCAAGTTTTTGTTTTTGTTTTCAATTTATGCACAGCACTTGCTCTGAAATTTGGGGACTGAGTACACCAAACACGATAGATCAGTGGGATACAACAGGCCTTTACAGCTTCTCTGAACAAACCAGGTGAATATTCCGCCCTCTCATGTGTCACAGAAATCTTGTGGGAGGGATTGGCTTTGGAGGGTCTGTAATGGGATGCTTTAGCTGTAAAATAGACTAAAATGCTTCCTAGGCCTCTCATGGTACAGCATTTTAAAGTATTTGCTAGCCAGTGTAGAAATCCAAGTGTTATCAGCTGATGTTTTGACCAATGAAACTAATTCTGCAATATTCATTTTTTCATGCCAGTGTTAGTGAAAGAATGAGAAGACTCTTGTTAAATGCAAGCTCTAATATAATTTGGTATTTATATTAACAAAGTTGGGAAACTTGATTCTTTAGACCTAATCTTACAAAGTGTTTAAACTGCTTTGTATGCCACAAGCTTTCAGTTAAATCTTGCTAATTGGCTCAGATATGAGCTGCTAAAGAACTGTTTGTAAATTCTTCAGTAGTTAATGGTGGGCAAATTCTAAACAGGGTCTTTATTTTTTCATGTCACATTACTTGATTTGTGTATTGAGGTTTGTCTCCCATCCCATAACAATCATAAACATCTGCATTTGTGTAAGCATATGCAGTCTGTCTTAAAACTAGCAAAACATTTTCAGCTGGTAGAAAGGCAGATGAAGTGAAGAAGATAAACTGTACAGCCCTTAAAATATGTGCATTAATGCTTTTTGCATTACAGTTATACTGCCATGTGGATCACTTGGTCAGCTGACTGCTTATAGGCTTATTTGCAGTCCTGTTGGAATTCTTATACTTAAAGCCATAAAGCATCTATGCCATAGCAAAACCTTGAGATGTCGTAGCAGAAGGGACCATTAAGTGTGTGATTTTATTTTTTTAACAGCTCTCTTCTGCATTTAAAAAAATATATGAAGCACTCATCCTAAATACTTGGTCAGATGTAAAGTGGCTTTTCATAAATTCTAAATTCACTGGCAATAATTTGAGCAACTCAAAAAATAGGAAATTATATGATCGTTTTTATCACATTTGAAGCCTTTTAATAAGATTATAAATGTCACTAGCAGTGTCAATCCACTGAATTCTGAGAATGAATAAACTACCCATCTGATGTGTGTACACTGTTGCTTGAGTGATTAAGAGACAGCATACAGTCTGTAAATGCTTCTCAACATCTTTCCCCTCTAGATCTCTCGATGGCCGTCTACAGGTATCCCATCGCAAAGGATTACCACATGTTATTTACTGTCGTTTGTGGCGCTGGCCAGATCTTCACAGTCACCATGAACTTAAAGCAATTGAAAACTGTGAATATGCTTTTAATCTTAAAAAGGATGAAGTATGTGTAAACCCTTACCACTACCAGAGAGTGGAGACACCAGGTAGGAAGACTGCTTCTGACTTTGTATAGCATCTGTACATACTTGATCAGCATAATGTTATAAGTGAAAAAGAAAAAGACGATGCTTTCTCTTGCCAAAAGTACAAGATTCTTAGAGATACAGCTTTTGAGAATACCACCCTGATAGTTTTTAATAGTAAAGTTACTGAAAAATCTTTACAAATGTGGAGATACCTTTACCCCTGATTAACATTTCCAGGATTGCTAGCAGTTTCCAGATGGCTAAATAGGACCTGGATTGAAAAGGAGAACAGAAATGATTTACCTTTGCTAATGTGGAATAATCTTATTTAAGAGGCACTTCAGGAAATCTGTTTCTTCCACTGTAGTGGGTTAACCCTGGCTGGATGCCAGGTACTCACTAAATCCACTCTCTCCCTCCCCTCTGCAACTGGACAGAGGAGAGAAAAAAAACAATGAAGGATTCATGAGTTGAGATAAGAGCTGGGAGAGGTCACTTACTGATCACCATCACAGGCAAAACAGACTCAAAGTCGGGATATTAATTAAATTTATTACTAACAGGATTAGAGCAAAAGAGTGAGAAGTAAGATAATCTTAAAAACACCTTCCCCCCACTCCTCCCTCCTTCCAAATTCTACCTCCTCCCCCCCAGCGGTGCAGGGAGATGGGAATGGGGGCTCACAGTCAATTCTTGTTTCTGCTGCTGTCAGGCAGAGGAGTCCTTTCTCTGTTCCCTGTGGGGTCCCTCCTACAGGAGACAGTCCTTCACAAACCTCTCCAGGGTGAGTCCATTCCACAGGCAACAGTTCTTCACAAACTTCTGTCTCATGGGTCACTTCTCTATGGGGCGCAGTCCTGCTCCAGCCCGTGTCCCCCACAGGGCCACAAGTCCTACCAAGGAAACCTGCTTCAGCATGGGCTCCTCTCCTTGGGCTGCAGGTTCCTGCCAGGACCCTGCTCCATCATGGGCCTCATAGGGGTTCACAGCCTCCTTTGCGCATCCACCTGCTCCAACGTGGACTCCTCCACAGGCTGCAGATGAATCTCTGCACCCTGATGGTCCTTCATGGGCTGCACGGGGACAGCCTACTTTACTGTGGTCTACACCACAGGCTACAGGGGCCTCAGCTCCGGCACCAGGAGCAGCTCCTCCCCCTCCTTCTCCACTGACCTTGGTGTCTACATTGCTCACATGTTCTCACTCCACTCTTCTCTTGCTGCAATTTTCATCTGTGCAATAACTTTCTTTTCATTCTTAAATATGTTATCATAGAGGTGTTACTATCATTCGTGATTGGTTCGACCTTGACCAGTAGCAGGAAGTCTGTCTGGAGCTGACTGGCATTGTCTCCACCAAACAGGGGAAGCTTCTAGCAGCATCTAACAGAAGCCACCCCTGTAGCCCCCCTGCTACCAAAAACCCGGCCACAGAAACCCAATACATCCACTAACTAGCAGTGCAATCATAGTATTATCAGTACTGAGATTCAGAAAATTTCAAAACATCTGAAGAGATTGTTAGATGGTTTAGATATATTTTTTTCCTTTTAACTAACAGAAATGTGTATTTTGAGGTTCTTACTAATGCTTTGAATTTTGCTTTTCTAGTCTTGCCTCCTGTACTAGTGCCACGGCACACTGAGATTCTAACGGAGCTGCCACCTCTCGATGACTATACCCATTCCATTCCTGAAAACACTAACTTTCCAGCTGGAATTGAACCACAAAGCAATTACATACCAGGTATTTTCTTAACTTTCACTGTAAACAGTACATTTAACATTGTGCTTCTGAAACAAAGATGGCAATTTTATCCTCCTAGGTGAGCAAATTAATTGCAAGCTGCGACAATAAGTTAGATCTAGTTGATTATGTGTATTAATTACAATGGAAATACCTGAACACTGCTGTTTGCAGAACACAATCCTGTGTGAAAGCATATTGCTTACTTGATTTCAATAGCTTATTTAAGATTCAGAATGCTAATGAGGGAAAAATAGACCTTTGCCTTATGCTTGCAGCCTGTTTTACAAACATATAAGGGTTGCCAAATGCTGTGTATTGGAGATTGAGTAGTAAACTGCTGTTCAGTCTCACCACATGTAGTCTGTGGAGAAAACTTTAAGTTGCAAATCAGTGACTTGGTATTTTGATCTGTAGTTCACAATCGATCAAGGTCTGCTTTGTGTATTTGTTACTATTGTGTGCACGGTTTTGTCTTTTTAGTATGAAAGAACGACCTAACAATATTGAATTCAAAGAATTCCTTCTTTGCCCCTTCTCCACCTCAAGACTAACCTGCTACAGTGCACCCCGAAAGCTGGTACCCTTTTTGAAACATAAAATCAGTGAACTTTGTTTCCTGCCCCAACTTTGTGTTTCCTATCCCTTCAGGAAGTTGCCTGGAGTGTAAAACCAAGTAAAGCTGAAGTTTTCTCATAAATGTTTAATGCAGCTATGTTACAAACAAGCTGAAAATTCAGATCTGGACTCTCTTGAAGAATAAAATTACTTGAAACTCAAATATGTGCAATATAGAAATTGTATCTATATGTCTTAAACAGGATGTTGCTTGTATTTTCTTTAAATGTATCCAAGAATTGAAATGGCATTAAAAAATTCAATAATTTGTTCTCATCTGTTTTATCTGGGCCACATTTGTTGCCACCCAGGGACAGCAGATTTTTAAAGAGCAATTTAAGGGGCTAGAAGTTGGTGCTGCTTTCCTAACTGAGGTATGCTTTTTTTGACTCAGTCTGAGGGCTTTTGATAGCATTTGCTAACAACTTGCTGGAAAGCCACCATTTGCAAATCCAGTGCTATGGGAATGAGCTAAAGCAACTAGCTAGTTAATTGCAGGAAGTATGTTCAAGGTGATTGTGAGTATTCACATGATCTTCAAATGTTTACCACACCTTACCTCCTTCTCTTTGTCACTGACACCCTCCTGTTGTATTCATGGCATCTTTATTTAACCTCAAGGCCTTAATCTTGAACACTTAGCTAGGTTCTGATAAGTCTTGTGTGTCTTGACAGCCTGCTTCAGAGAACCGTTTACTGCCTCAGTACATGGTCTACAGAGAGGTTGGTTTCACAGCTGGGAAGATGGCAATTGTGAAGGTGCAGGATGGCTGTTGGGGCTGTATGTTCCCTTTCAGGTTATGGATGTGCTGAACTGCTTTGTACAAACTTGTGGCAGCATTCAAACACTGCTAAGAATTTTTAATGCTGTACTTGAGCATTTATTTCCAGCTGTGATGGTGCTCAAACTCTGAGCCTAAACTGTATTAATATTACTAGGTGGAGGAAATCTCTCTTCAGACAGAGATTAGTTAGGGAAAATAATCTGTGCCAAAGACTCTAGATTAGCAACTGGAAACAGGAGGCATGGGTTGGATTGGAAATGGTTACTGACCTTTCACCATGGCTGTGGGCTTAACTATAATGAATGATTTGGAGAAGGGTGTAGTCCACTTTATCAAAATGAATTCAATAAACATGTTCAAAATCCTACTGATTTTTGCTATCATACTTCTTGATAGTGAAGATTTCCCTTAATTGTCCTTTTAAATGCTCATTTGAATTTTGTCACATCTATATTTAGCACACTAGTTTTACAGAGTGAACCAAAGATATAATTCTTTTGGTTAATTTTTATTTAATCATCTGACTTAATCTAGTTTCTTCTCACTGACTTCCTTCTGATCTTACTATATTGCTTTAAATCTCAGACATGATATTTGATATAATTTGATTTTAATTCTTAAGCAAAAGTATTTATCTTTAAATTTCTGCTATTTGATAATAATGTAATTAAATGTATTTAATCCCTAATATGTCTCAGAGACATTTCTAAGGCAATTGGAGAGATAGTTAACTTCAAACACTTTCACTGAAGAAAACCAGGTTTTGCCTTTTATAGAATCATAGAATATCCTGAGTTGGAAGGGGCCCACAGGGGTCATCGAAGTCCAACTCCATATAGGAAAAGACATTTGCCCAGTTCAAAGAAAATTATTTCCTAAAAGGCAGTTGGTTAACTCATCTGAATTACAAAGTACCTTTTGAATGGGGAAAAGGAACATGCATACTCTTCTGGGTTTTGAAGATATTTCTGTTGAATTAGACACAGTTTCTAGTATCAGAATGCTTCAAACTTGTTGCTGAGTTTGCTTTGGTCTGTGAAACTCCATCTTTAAAGAAAGCTAGTTAAAAGAATAGATAATTGTTTTAATAAAGCTTGGAAGTAATAATGATAATAGAGCTTGTGCAGTGTAACTAGTTAAATAATATGGCTATTATTGACTGAAATCAACTGTTAGATATTGAAGAAAAATGGATTTGGGGTGGGGACTGAACTGAAAAGTAACCTTCAAATCTATCAACTTCTATAAGTTATGAGAGGATATCTGATCTGATGATTACATAAAGACAGCTCACATGATTTTTTTTTTTAAGTCATCAGATAGTTTTGGTTTTTTTCATTTTTAATTCTACTAAATGTGAAAGCTATTGATCACAATTGCAAAATTGTTGCTTATTGTAGTGAAATTGTCTTAAATAGAACAAACAAAGATTATCTGTTAATTATATAACATATTTGAACAGTTGACTGGCATACAAGAGATGATGCATTTTACATAGACAATTAAAACAGGTAATGTGTTTGAAGTCCTACTGGAAGGAAAAATGGACAGCAAAATGACATTCTAATAAAGTATTCAGGTATCATATGGAGCTCATGAAGACTTGAGTACAAAACCCCCAAATGCTAAATCTTAAAAATTTCCCCAGTCATTGAACCAATAGGTGGATTTTTTGTTTTGACAGAAACACCACCTCCAGGATATATCAGTGAAGATGGAGAAACAAATGACCAGCAGTTGAACCAAAGCATGGATACAGGTAACAGTATTTTCAAAACTAGCTGTGGTCCCTCTGCATAGCAGCATGAATTCAGCCCAGTTTTCCTCTGTACAACCTGATGTTTTCTGTTTAAAATATCACTTTCAGTCTTTAGTGAACAAATTAATATTTTGCTAGGGAAATGCTTTTAAAATATTCTGTTCCATATTAAATACATTACATGTTTCATAACAAAAGCATACAGGTCTAATTAAGTTTTTATCAGATTTTAATAGCTGTTTGGTTTTTACCATCTCCAACTTTACCTTCTGGAAACAGGTTCATTGAAGCAAAATGTCTGTTGGCCTAAATAAGTTACAGACGCTGCATTTGAGAACCTGTCTCTTAAATCTGGCACCTTATCACTTCTGCCATGTTTCAAATCAATTCTTGTATGGAAGGCTCTATGGAAGGAGTAGTAGAAACATTAAGCATTTGTGCCTTTGTATGAAAGAGTTTTTAGACTTGGACAAAGCACAGTTAATATGCTGGATAAGAACCTTCTGCTATATGCTGACAGACTTGAGTGTGTTTGGTTAGCTAATGTTAGCAACCTTTTTCAGTTAGTTGGAATCAACTGCACCAGTTTCTGTAAGAGCTGCAATATTTTCCCACTATGTGACAATGGGTACCTTAATTTAAAAAGCCTGATATCAGCAATCATTGTAGGAATGATTTTGTGCAAAGCCTCTTTGTATTTTGTCTACAAGTGCGCAATTTGTGTTGGAGAATTCATGTTTTTCTAAATATTTTCCTTCCTCCTTCCAGGAAAGGATAATATCAAATGATGAAATCCAGCTTGTTCTTCTAGAGATAAACCCTCTCCTTTGAGAATAGAGGCAGTATCTTGCTTGTCTCATTCACTTTTTCTTAGCTTTATTCCACTGAATTTGGGAAGAAGTCACTACCTTCTCACTGGGCTGAAGCACCTCTCTTATGAAGACAGGCTGAGAGAGTTGGGGTTGTCCAGCCTGGAGAGAAGAAGGCTCCAGGGAGACCTTAGAGCACCTTCTAGTACCTAAAGGGGCTACAAGAGAGCTGGAGAGGGACTTTTGACAATGGCATGGAATGATAGGACAAGGGGGAATGGCTTCAAACTGACAGAGGGCAGGGTTAGATTAGATATTAGGAAGAAATTCTTTCCTATGAGGGTAGTGAGGCACTGGACCAGGTTGCCCAGAGAAGCTGTGGCTGCCCCATCCCTGGCAGTGTTCAATGCCAGGTTGGAAGGGGCTTGGAGCAACCTGGTCTAGTGGAAGGTATCCCTGCCTATGGCAGGGGGGTTGGAAACAGGTGATCTTTAAGGTCCCTTCCAACCCAAACCATTCTGTGATTTTATGACAAGCACATAAATAAAGTTATGTTCACAGAGTATGCATGAAGTGAAAGCTCTGCCAAATACAACACTAAGATGTTAATTGAGTCTTTATGAGGAGGGATAGCTTCCCATGAGTCTGGAAAATTAAATGCAGTCCTAATTCATAATAAGTGTGTGATATGCTGGAAAAGTGGTGTTAGGATTTCTGAGGTTTCTTATTTCAAAGAATTTCAATGTAAAACTATATCTAGATAATGATTGTACCTACCTATCTGAAATAATGAGAGTCATTTGCTCTGAAACAATCTGTATTGCTTCAACAGGATCTCCAGCAGAGCTGTCTCCTAGTACTCTTTCTCCAGTTAATCATAGCCTGGGTAAGCTGGAAATACTTTTAGTTATTTCTCTGTGTGATGACTCTTCTTTATATATATATATATAAATAATTAAAAATTAAAATGTACTTTAAAAAAATTAAGAACTGTATTAGGAGGAGACTGTTGGGTTGGCTTGCTGATGATAAACATAATAGGACTGGGTTTAAAACTTGTTAATTGTTACTCTATTTCTGTAACTGTTTAGTTCCTAGCAAAGAGAAAGAAAAATATGGTTGTGCGCGCAGGACAAGCATTTATAAAATAAATAGTTTAAAGGACGTTAGCCAATCCATAGTGCTGCCCAGACTTGCTGACTCCCTTGTATGTTTTCTGCTGCTCTTCTCATGTACTGTTTCACCTGTAACCGCAATACAATTGTTGCTCCCACGTTAGTTGCCCACCTGCTTTGATCAGGTGCCATTGCTGTGTATTTGTATAAATGCCTCAGGAAGATCAGGTTTCCCTGGATTTATTAAAGGAATAGTGACGGAAAAATGCTGTTCAGAACACTGATTAAATAATTAGGGTAGGTAAAAAGAGGAAGCAGCTCAGAAAAAGCTGAAGATACTCAGGGAAAATACTGAACTCTCATAGGGGAAAGTAATAGGAGCTTAGAACTGCTTTTAGATAAAGAGGCAGTATAAGATCTAGTGTAATACAAGGAAACATTTTCATATTAATATTTTTTCTTTATGTGGTTCAGTGTTTGATAGTTTAAATGTTTGCAAGTTATAGAAAAGCAACAGAAATGTCACAACATCTGGCACTCACAGCACCATTAGCTTAATCATTTTGCCGAGCAAAATGCAAGTACTGAATTAAATGAGCTGTGGTCAGATTAAATTACCCCTTCTTCCCCTCCTCCTTCCCTTGTGTGAAAGATTGAATTCCATTCTGTTTACTGGGGTAGATAAAAATGACAGCAAGCAAAATATAAATTGAAGAGACTACTGCTGTCATTTGTGGGAGAGACAAATAGCAGGGCATATAGATTTATTTTCAGCCTCAAATTCTGTATTAAACTTGTTTTTTAATATTTTTTTTTAGACTTGCAACCAGTTACTTACTCAGAGCCTGCGTTTTGGTGTTCAATAGCATATTATGAATTGAATCAAAGAGTGGGAGAAACTTTCCATGCATCCCAGCCTTCCCTGACTGTAGATGGCTTTACAGATCCATCAAATTCAGAACGATTTTGTCTAGGTTTACTTTCCAATGTAAACAGAAATGCTACAGTGGAAATGACAAGGCGACACATAGGTAAAGATCTCTGATCTTTAAATATTTAATTTCATTTTAGACATTAAATTATCTGGAATGATCCTGGTAAGATGGGCAGATCTGTGTGTTGGGTTCCTTTCACCCTTGTGCAGCCAGCCATAGAACTTCTCTCTCGGAGCTTGCCAAGGACAGCTTGCTCTCTCTTGCTAAGGACAGAAGTGGAAAGACAGAGAGGTTGCTGCTTCTGAAATTGGGGAGAAATATAGCAGCTTCTCTTACCACAGCCTGTTGCAATTGGGAAGAGATGTAGTGATGGCTAAAGCTGAAAGGAGCTCCCTTTCCTCAATCAGCAGTCACACAGCTGTAAGGCTGAAAGTGGTACAGGAGAAAGCCACTCAACTGTTTCTGTTGCTCAATTGCTGTTCTCTGCCTTCTGGAAAAAGATGACATACCAAAGTATCCCAAAGGGCAGGTTTTTGGCTTTCAGGCTCCTTGTTGGACTGCTCTCCCCTAGGTAGCATTTATATTCAGAGTTGCTTATAATTGAAATTTACGCTTTTATTACAAAATATTAGCATGTTGCTTAGTTTATTCTAATTTATAAAATGCAAAATGGACATTGGTAGTACTTGAATGCTTTTGTGAAATGGGAAAAGCTGCAGTCAAGTTAACGTGCTGTTTTGACATGATTAAGATTTTCTTTGTAATGGTTAGTAAAGAATATTGTTTTCCACAATGCTGCATCTTGGCTTTAGGTTTTTCAATAAACTACCTTTTTTTTTCTGGATTCTTTTATTTAGCAACATTCATAAGGTTTTTTGGTTTTATTTTTAGTAAAAATTTCATGCTCTTTAGTCGAACTTTCTGATTCCCTCTATGCCAAATCCAAATGCTTTTCTAATAAAATTTTAGATGTGCAAAAGCCCAGGCTATGCCTGTGCTCACTGATCAAAATGATCAATGATGAGGAAAAGCAAAAATGTAAGGAGCTCTCACAGAGCAGCTCACATTTTGTTTGAAAAATTGTTTTAAAGGGGAATAGAAACTATGACCTTTAAAGGACCTGTTAATTATAAATAGTTTTCTTTGAGAGATCAATTGTACATTACTTATCTTCTGCTAGAAATAACCCATACAGTTTTTTTCCACTCAAACAGAGAGAACAAAATCACAATTTAAAAGTGAACAATAAGGTTTCTTATGGGTATTTTGTTGTAATAGGGCTAAATGAAGTCCTGTTGGTTTTGTTAAAATAGTACAGAGAAGGGGTATGCAGTGGGTTATGAAATAGTGTGGGTGCATGTAAGCAGAGTGTTGAAGTGGTACACTGTATTTTCCTTTTTTGCCGTAGTGGCCTCTGCTGCTTCACATACAATGCTTTAATACTAGCACAAGTTTTAATTCTGTTGAATCTAATCTTTTTATTTCAATTTTGGTATTTCCTCAGGTGAAAAAGTTATTTGGTAGTGAACACTGCTTTCTAACTTAGATTTGGTTACAAGCCATTACATGACTAGAAAATTCTGTCTCACTCTTGACCAAAAATTATTCTGCTTCTTCAAATATTGTGTGTTCATGGGAGAAAACCGGAGGTTAATTGTGTTCTACTCCTGCTACAGGTGTCAGCCTAGCTTTGTGGTCCTGTAGATAATTGATTTCTGTTGTAAAGAAAGAAAAACCTTGGCCTTCTCTGAAAAAAAAATACTCTTTTGTTTGTTAATCTGCTTGGGTCATATAATAACTAGAGTTCCTTGGAATTCCACTACAGGGAGGGGAGTGCGTCTCTATTACATTGGTGGAGAAGTTTTTGCTGAGTGCTTAAGCGATAGCGCAATTTTTGTTCAGAGCCCTAACTGTAATCAAAGATATGGCTGGCATCCTGCAACTGTGTGCAAAATTCCACCAGGTTAGTAGCCTACCAAAGGTCTTATGGGAAAATATTCAGTGAATATATTCCCTGGACATTTGCTTTCCTTTTCATAGTTTCTTCATAGTTTTGGGCTTCTCTGTAGTAAACACAAGTATTCATTGATTTTACTCTTTGGACTTCTTTATAGGATGCAATCTAAAAATCTTTAATAACCAAGAATTTGCTGCTCTTCTGGCTCAATCTGTGAATCAGGGTTTTGAAGCAGTTTATCAGCTTACTAGAATGTGTACAATAAGAATGAGTTTTGTTAAAGGATGGGGAGCTGAATACAGGTAAGAAACTTTTACTTTTTATTTTAGAGTTAATTTTTCTTCTTTCACTAATTCACTATTTCTGTCTGGTTTGAAAGCTGTACCTACAGGCTTCTTACTGCTATTGTAGATATGCTGTCTGCAAGTTGAACCCATATTTTCCTTTTTCTTCCCCATCAGCTATGGAGCTTGTAAGTTATAAAGAGCAGAAACTGATTTTAGTATTGCAGTCAACTGTTGAGCAAGGAATGTTGTCAAAATTCTGTTTCCTTGCTTAGTCCTGCTTGCTTATTATGGTGTAGTGGGTTGACCCTGGCTAGATGCCAGGTACCCACTAAAGCCACTCTCTCCCTTCACTCTGCAACTGGACAGAGGAGAGAAAATACAAGGAAGGATTCGTGAGTTAAGAGCTGGGAGAGGTCCTTTACTAATGACCATCATGGGAAAAACAGACTCAAAGTGGAGATATTAATTTATTACTGGCAGAATCAGAACAAAAGAGTGAGAAGTAAAACAATCTTAAAAACACCTTCCCTCCACTCTTCCTTCCTTCCAAGTTCTGCCTCCTCCCCCCCCAGCAGTGCAGGGAGATGGGAATGGGGGTCACAGTCAGTTGTTGTTTCTGCTGCTGTCAGGGAGAGGAGTCCTTCCTCTGCTTCAGCACTGATCTTGGTGTCCACATTGTTCACGTGTTCTGGCTGCTCTTCCCTGGCTGCAATTTACATCTGCGCAATAACTTTCTTCCCCTTCTTAAATATGTTATCACAGAGGCGTTACTATCATTCCTGATTGGCTCGACCTTGGCCAGCGACAGTAAGCCCATCCTGGAGCTGACTGCCATTGGCTCCACCAGACTTAGGGGAAGCTTCTGGCAGCTTCTAACAGAAGCCACCCCTGTAGTCCCCCCACTACCAATACCTGGCCACAGAAACCCAATACATATGGCAAAATCACTGAAAACATCTAGAAGTTTCACAGTTTGTGCTGTGAGATTATTTGCTGTTTGTTAGATGTTTAGTCATTTTGGTCTCTGTCCTGTTCTGCACGGAGTATGACGAATTCATTAGGTTGTGGTGCGGGATGCAGTTAATAGTATCTGACAGAAAGAATTGGAGTCATTTGGAGTGCATTCTGCAGAATGAAACAGCTGGAGAACATACATTTAAGGGATGGCAAATATTTTGGAACTTGTAATGGAAAAACTTTGCAGGAGTAAGATGACTGTTTATGTAGTAAAACTGCTAAGACCAATTTTTTTAGTGGAAAAAATAGCCTTTTATCTGCTTTTTGAATAGATTCCAATTGTATTCTCTATTTAAACAAATCCATTAAACCTCTCTAGAAATTGTCCACTTAAAGAATTAAGTCTGACATATCAATACCTCTTTGTTAGCAAGAGGTACACAAGAAAGAATCTGACTCAAATTTAAAGAATTCTTGGATTCGACTCAAAAGAAATATGTATACATTTACACATAATTAAATACAATATTCAAATCACAAAAGAAGAAAGGCTTAATCAGTCAGATTATATGCAGACAACTTGAAGTGAATGGAGTCTAAGTGCTGAATTAAAACAGTGGGGAGCCTTTTGGTAAAGTTGTTTCAAAGGAGGGAGAATGTTGGTTGTTAGTAGTCTATAAACCATTCAGAGATCATAGGATTGAAAAAGCTGCAGTGCAAACACTGCCAGAACAGCACAGAAACTGATTTCTGGCATAATGCTGAACTAGTTTCTTTGCATCTCTGTTTAAGATGATGCTTATAAATTACTGATGCACAAAATTTTTAAGTTGTGCTGAAGTTGTGATTAAAGCAAGAAGACACATTCTTCTCGCCCCCTTATCACCATGGTGGAAGCAACCACTGGATGGCTAGAGACATATCCAGTGCCTCATGCCACTGCCCGAAATACCATCTTGGGTCTTGAAAAGCAGATTCTATGGTGGCATGGCACTCCAGAGTGAATTGAGTCAGACAATGGGACTCATTTTAAGAACAGTTTGGTTACCACCTGGGAAAAGGAGCATGGCATTGAATGGGTGTATCACATGCCATACCATGCAGCAGCTGCTGGGAAGGTTTAGCAGTGTAATGGACTGTTGAAAACCACTCTGAAGGCATTGGGTGGGGGAACTTTTAAGAACTGGGATCAGCACCCATGAAAGGCTACATGGTTAGTCAACACTAGAGGCTCTGTTAAGCAAGCTGGCCCTGCCCAATCAGGGCATAAATTGAAGAAAGCTGGTAAAAAGGCTGTTGTGTTCGGTTGAGCTGGCAAAATGCCAACTGCCGAACACAGAGTGAGTCTCCCCACACTGAGAAAAGGGAGAAAAAAAACCTTAAAACAGGTTTATATATTTATACAGAAAAGAGAAAACTAAAACTAAACTACAATATAACACACACCTACACAAGTTAGATATAACAACAATCCTCTACCTCCCACCGAAAACAGATCCCGTCCCTCCAGATCCATAAAGCACCCCAAAAGACACCCAGCAAGGAAAAGAAAGAGAGAATAACAATAAAATATTTACTTCTCCAAATTCAAACACAATGCGACATAGCCGCGTAGCAGCAGCAAGGCCCACCACAGCAGGACAGTAGCAGCGTGTCCTGCCTCTATCTCGGCCATGATGGGAACTGAGAGAACTCCTCCTTACTCTACTGTATTTATACTTGAGGTGATGTCAGAATATGGTATGGAATACCATTGGCCAGTAGAAGTCAGCTGTCAGCTGGCCTAACTCAGCTCGAGTCAGCTGATAATCTAAGGCCTACTCTGAAACTAAAGCCTAAATTTAGGCATACACCTACTTAAACCCCAGACAGCTGTCCACATAGTTGAGGGAGAGACCCCGGAAAAGAGACAGCAATCTCCGAGACACGAAAGGACCAACTCCTTCAATTCTGATGGAGGAGCCTCTGGCAGAACATCGCTGAGATGGTGAATACTCTGACCATGAACAGCAATAGGGCGGCCCTGCCTCCAGCCAGGAGGAGCAAAGGGATAACCGGGTTTACTGGACTGTGTGGATTTGATGGCCTGGCACATCGGATCCACAGGGATACCGAGCTTTAGTTGATACAGGTGCACAATGCACATTGATGCCATCGAGGCATAGAAGCACAGAGCCCATCTGGATCTCTGGGGTGACAGGGGGAAGCTAGGAATTATCAGTGTTAGAAGCTGAAGGGAGTTTAACAGGAGACAAATGGGAAAAGCATCCCATTGTGACTGGCCCAGACGCCCCTTGTATCCTTGACATGGACTACCTCAAAGGAGGATACTTCAAAGATCCAAAGGGGTATCGATGGGCTTTTGGTGTAGCTGCAGTAGCTACAGAGAGACTTAATTATCTACTCTGCCTGGCCTCTCAGAAGATCCCTCTGTTGTGGGATTGTTGCAAGTCAAAGATCAGCAAGTGCCAATTGCCACTACAACTGTGCATCAACAACAATACCAAACGAACAGATATACTGTGATCCCCATCCATAAAATGATCCGTGAACTGTAGAGTCAAGGGGTGGTCAGCAAGACCCACTCACCCTTCAACAGCCCCATCTGGCCTGTGCATAAGTCTGATGGAGGATGGAAGATTGACTGTGGCCTATCGTGGCCTGAATGAAGTTACCCCACTGCTGGGTGTCGCTGTGCCAGACATGTTAGAACTCCAGTATGAGCTGGAGTCCAAGACAGTGAAGTGGCATGACCGGAGGGACTAGTTCTTAATTGAATTCTCTGTTGAAGACAGCTCCAATTTTATCAGTCTTACCCACCGTCAGTGTGTCTACACTCCAGGGAGTATCTACATTAGAGAGAGGTCCTATAGCCCAAGAAACCAGCTTACTTCTCCTGCCCCACCCAGACAGAGAGCAAACCCCAAGTTTGAGTCTCATAGTGAACTATGGTCCTTTTTGCATGACCAGGGGGAAGACATTGTCGCGACGCCTGTTTCTCCACAGACAGTTTTCAGTGGACCTGAGAGGCAGCAACCCCTATTTGTTGAATAAAACACTTTGACTGCATCTAATTATAATTTTTCTGGTAGTTTATTCGAAGTCCTCTTCGTCATGGGTTACAGCTACTTGAGGAATCGTGGAAAAAAGGGGCAAACTATGTTTTACATTAACAATTTTTATCCATTCCTGTGCAGGGATTTCACTAGCTATAAGAAGGGCTATATCTAGAACTATTTTCTCACACAGTTGCACACAATTCTAAAACTTACACACACCATGCAAACTGTCCAACATCACGCAGCTATAGCTAAATATTAAGTAATATGTATTTCATAAAAATGCTGGATCCAAGCAGTCTTTATGTAACTTATTTTTAACTTTGAAACAGAGCTCTTTAGATGTATTCCTCTGCGCAGTTTAGCAGGCTTCTTCTCTTGCTTCTGCATGAGCCCAAGGTCTCCAAACAAATTCCATTCTTATCTTAGAAGCTGGCACCTGTGAATCTATCTTTGGGTCGCTAGCCTGAAAATGTATGTTCTCCAACAGACATGAAGAAGTGGGACAGTGAATCTACTTCTAAGCTCGAAGCCCAGGTATGAGAATTAAAACAGATTCCTACCTGGCTGCTTTGATGTTGAGATACCAGGGTGAGTCTGTGGCAGTGTGATATAATCAACTTGCCAAGCCTCCCCATACTTATACTTATCCCAACGTCCACCATACCACATGGGCTTCACTCTCTTTGCTTGTTTAATTGCAGCACATGTTTCACAGTCATGGATAACCTGAGAAATAGAATGTTTCCTGCAAACACAATCTTGAATTTAAATTAATGTAGTCTGAAATGTCAAAATAGACCAGGAAGCACTGTAAAATCCATCATTCTTGTTAAAACTTTTGTGCTTCATCATTATGTCAAAAGGTTTCTCACAGAACAGACTTGGGCGAAGCCAAAGCATTACTTACATTCTATGTGTATGTGTGTAAATGCACAGGTGTGGCAAAGTGGTACATTTTATTTATTTACCAAGCTTATAAGTGATATGTGAACTGGAAATCCGAGTGTAAAAAAGGCTGAGTTTTAGCTTTGAGACAGCCTCTAAGCGACTGTCACTGTTTTGTTAACTTCTGACAGTGTAGTGCAAAGCCAGGGTTGTTGAACAGAACCAGTTATAAAATTTTGAGGAAGTGTGTTGCGGAACACATTGTAGGGGAGTTAACAGCATTGGAATAATGAACTTCCTCCTTTGAGAAAGGATTCTAGAGTAAATGGAATTATATTTCCTGTGATTTAGATTGTTATTCTATTGGATCACTTTGTTTCAGCATAGGCATTTAGGGCTAAGATAACAATGTTTTTTTAGAGTGCAGAGAGCGCACAGACCTCAGCTACTTTCTTCTCGTAGAAAATGTGAAACCACAGAAAACTTTGGAAATTCATCTTCTCACTGGCTTAATCTTTCTGCCTTTTCAGTTTCTCTGTTTACATAAACAGATTTCCTTAAAGCGAAGAATTGTAGTGCCAACAGTAAAAATGAAGGGACTAGGTGTGTCTGACTAATCTGCTGCCTTTGAATCTTAATGCCTTCATGCTTTGACTTTGGGATAGCTAGAATTACTAGGAAAAACTGGCTTAGCAACAGTAGTCTTGTTAGTCTAGTTTGGGAAAACTCCCATGCCTGGAGTGGGTACAGTGAAATTACAGGATTTCTCAAGCAGAGTATGCCCAATACTGATTTTTTTACTTTGGAGATGAAAAGGAAAATTTTTGAATAGTAGGTCTCTGAAACAAGGATATATAGGAGAGGGAATGAAGCTTTTTTGATTATCAACCCTTCAACTTTACTGAGACTTGCTATATGGTGTTTAATTAAGACCTTCTATTGTGAAAAATTATAGGCAAGTTTATATAGAAGACAAGGGAAACAAAATTTTTACTTCAGTTGTTTGCATGAGAATGTTACAGTACAAAACATGTAGAAGTGTAAGATTACAGAAAATCAGAGATAAAGTTTGGTGTTCCTTTGAGTTAGCATCAGCATAGTATAAACACACACTGTGTTTTGACATAGTGTTTCTGGCAATATCTAGCAATGTCCTTATACATTTATTTTGTCATTTGCTCCAAAAAACCCCAGTGGAATATTTTCGATGTATTACGGACAAGTATGTAGTTATTGATGTGTCTTACAGATGTGGAGTGTTTTGGGGGATTTTTTTCTTCAAAGAGTGTCTGAAAAAAAATTAGTAACAGTTACGGTAATGGCTGTGGATTTATATCTTTCTGTGTATGAGATATGGATGGAAACAGATTTGATCATATGATGAACTTTATGGCAGCTAAAGCTGCTTTCTGACTTCCCTATTCTTTATTTTCTAGGCGGCAAACAGTAACAAGCACTCCTTGCTGGATTGAACTTCATCTGAATGGACCTCTACAATGGTTGGACAAAGTATTGACTCAGATGGGTTCCCCTTCAGTACGCTGCTCCAGCATGTCGTAAAACTCCTTCCTCTGCTACAAGTGGGCTAAATATTGAATCCAATCAACAGACTTACTATAACAGTTCATCTGTCATAGTACTTGTGTGGGGTCCCCATGAACTGTTTACTATCCGAAAATATTTTTAAAAAGAAAAAATTAAAACAGCACTTGAGGTCTCATCAATTAAAGCACCTTGTGGATTCTGTTTCCTGTACTCTGATGCTAGGTGAAAATTTTGTGTATAGAAATGCCTTATTCAGAAAAAAGATGGGACTGTTCTCAAGACTCTTAATGGTGTTTTATTGGGTATATAATTGAGTGCCCTGATAGTTTATCAATAACATGAATAACTGTGTGTACAGGTAATGTATCATGATCTCAAATATCAATATTGTGCTGTTCTACATTTTAGTTCCCATAAATAGTTGTTTGGGGTTTTTTGATTGGGGCAAATCTCTCATAAAATTCCAAGACTCTACTCCCTTATTCTTTTATATTTTTTATATAAGAAGGTTTTTGAGTTGTCCTAAACAAAAAAAGCAGACTTTCTTTGTAGAAAAGCTCAACTTTTTGCTACCTTCTTAAGGAAAAAGAAAATCCCTCAATTGGAAGGGAGAAATGTCTTAAGATTTCACAGATGAATCTCAAGACACTTTATATAATTAACGGGGCCTAAAATCAATTCATATTATAAATTCCGAGTATCCATCATACTAGGAATATACTTTTCCATGCCCATCTGAGTTGATGCATCTGATGCCAGAAGCATTGCTGGCAGTGGTGTAATTTGGGACTTTTTTGTACTTTGAATCATTGAAGTCAGTGTTCTTTCTCATGGAATGAGAATTTACCATAGCATTGGATACTGGATTATGTACACAAGGTTATTGGTTTACCCCTTACATCTATATTTTTTCATTGAACAGATGTCACGAAAAATCATTAGGTTGGAGCCAAATACCTTGCAAAATCCTTTCCCAAGGTAAACTGCTCTTTCGTATAGGTTTTAAATAGATGCAGCTTCTTAACATGTTTCAGTAACAGAATTTAAATTTCTGATCTGTATGGCTTTGTATAGCTTACTTGCATACCAGATCATACACATTCACTATGTCATAATGGGTCTTGTTATTAAAAGTAGTTGCTTCTGCAAAACCTCTAGAATAGTGGTTGCAGAGGTATGACCAGCGAAGGAGGACTTCTAGGTTCTTCGTGACAGTGCATGTTATGGTGAACCCTTGGACACTACAGCTGCACCATATTGAAAATATTCTGAAATATAGTCTACAAATAAGTCTGGGTTGGGGATAGATCAGGAAAATGTATAGAAGGGTTATTCTGACTTGAAAAATATACACCTTACTAACAAGCTTGTGATCTAGCTGTCTGTCATTCTTTTGTTATTGTGGCAGTAGCGGGATTGCCTTTGTCTGTTTTTCTCATCGTTTCGTCCATTACACTAGTACTGCACTTTGTAAGTACAGCTAGTGGTAGCTTTGAGAACAAAAATATGGCCAGTGTTACAGCTTTTAATCTGTTGGCTGAATTGATGATAGTGATGGATATTTTTATGCCATAATGACTAGGGCATAGAAGCAATACCAAAAAATTAAGCCTTGGAAATGTGTGCCAGACACCTTTCAAAAATTGGCAAAGCAGTTACTAGTTTATACTAGTTTTACACTAGACTAATGTATTGGTAGAACTTGTGAACCTAAGAAATAAGCTTCATGCGTGTTGCATTTGCCTAATATGCGATTACACTAATAAAACTTTTAATTCTCATGATGGTTGGTTTTTTTATTAATTGCTGTCTACATTTTCTGTTAAAGGTTAGGAGTCATTCTAATCCACTGAAATAAATGGCACAAGTGTCCTGCATGTTGTGGCTGGAAAGGTGTAGTTTAGATGTTAAAATCACTTCTGTGGTAGTTTGGCGTAGTCAGGCCTTAGTTTTAGTAGGCCTTGGTAGGTGCTACGTAGATTAGAAGGGACAGGTTGTCACCTGACTTAAGCAACCAAAGAAATATTTCATACCAAATGACGCAAACTGGGGTATAACAACAGTGTAGGAGGAGTTTTTTCTTTCTTCTGCTTGTGGCCGTGGTACTGGGTGGATGTGCTGTGCTGTTCTGGGAGGATTAGGCATCACTGACGCCCCATCGCTACTTTATCTCAGGAAAGTAAACATTTCATTGTTAGCTTTTTCTCTGTTCGGGTATCTCTCAAGAGGTTAGCCTTATTGGGATGTTCGGAGTGGTTCAATTTTGCTATTCAGTGGAGAGGTGGAGAATTGTTTGTTATCTCTTACCTTTGTGTGTATGTGTTATATTGCATTTTACTTTTAATTTTCCCTTTTCTTTGTAAATACATAAACCCTTTCTGTTTTAAGTTTCAATTTCAGGGGTTTTTTTTCCTCCCTTTCCCTTGGGGGGGGGGGGGGGGGGGCTGCGTTCCAGGGGTGAATACTGGGCATTTTGCCAAGTGAAACCACAACAACTTCTCATACACCTGTTGTGAACGTTCTGGATCTCTGTGTGTTTAGTGATACAGACTTTTACTCCAGATCAAGTTAATTAAAGCAATTGCTTTTTCCTACCACAATCAAATTGCATTCTACTAGCTCAGATGTTTACTTTCACCTGTGAAACAGATAAGAGCGACTTGTCTGGGTGAAAGTCTCCCATTGCATTTATGAGCAGGTTGCAACTTGAACCAGTTGGGTGACCTAATTCTGTAGTCCCCTTACCATGGATTTCTGTATGTGTTCTTTCAGTTATGACAATATTACTTGCTTTGCCTTGAAAATTATAATTAATAACCTTAACTGTACCCCTTTTTTGGTGCAAACTTCCAAGAAGTGTACAAGGACGCTGCAGACATTATCTGTAGACCTGTGGTGCTGCCTGCATGCAAGGCCATCTCAATCTGTGTAGACGTCACTTTTTTTTAACTTCTGTTAGTACTACTAAAATATTGTCTCGTGGAATTGCTGTTTCAGCCACAGCTTAGTGGCACAAGGGAATTTATCTGCATTTGAAACATTTGCTTGCCTGTATTTCATTTAAATGCCTTTGTCAGTTCTTCAGTAACCTTATCCTACTCCTGTTTCTTAATCCAGTGCTTTTCTGACTTATTCCACTGCTGTTCTGCTCTTCAAAATCTGACCAGTGCCTGCTCAAGCATCTTAATGCAGAATGCCTGTGCTACATGAGGAATGTAACTTCATCCCTCTTCTCTTCTGCCAAAGTACTGATGTCCAAAGTAAAAATGAAAAGTGAATCTTTTTTTCAATGAGGCTGTTTTGTAAAATAAAATACTTGCCAAGCAGGGAGTACTTAAGTGGAGATGCTTTAAGTATGGGTAGCCAGCTGCTTATCTGTATTGTGAAGCTGGAAAAACTCTGTATATAACTGGTGCCTTAAGTTTGAACTATGGCTCTGTGAGCTTGGGTTCTGATCTCTCTCTTGACACTAGCCCTGTCTGAGCTTGATTTTTCATAGTATTGCAAAAGCCAAGTGTGAAGTAAGATACACACAGGTACCCCCAAAAATACCAAGGCAGTGGAAAGAATCCAAGAAAGTTCATTCTTAAGTTGAGAACGCTAAAAACTTAAAAAGGAAACTTCACCAGGCTGCAAAGCACAGCCTGGGAAAAAACAAACTACCTGTTCTTCCTCAGGCTTTATCATCGCTGGCCCACTCCGACCCTCTCCAGGCCATGGAGGCCCTGTAACATGTCTGTGAGCATTATCTCTCTCCCCACATATCAGAGAACCTGAGAGCCTCTCTGGAATGCAGGAGGAGAGAACATCAAAACTGTCTTGAGAAAGATGTCTCTCTTTTGGCAGGAAAGCTTTTCCTAAGTGACTGTCTCCTCATAGTGAAATCTTCTGGAAAAAGAGTATCTACCCCTACACCAAATAATCAAAAATCAGAGTTGATGTAAACACCTAGGCATATAAATTATTTTTGAGTTGCCTTTTGGCAACTTGAGTGTGTTGAGCTGACATTTCAGAACCCTTTCCCCTCCAAAGAAAAGCCTAATTTCATTTTGACATTGTTCCAGGGCTGAGGCTTTGAGAACAGTGGCAAATGCCTTAACACTTGTGGCTTTAAATTGTGTCAACTGATAGCAGAGCATCTTCTCTGTGTATTTCCCTCTTCCTTTAGTGCATGTTTCCTATCAAGGTGGTTGTTGTGGTTTAGATAAATGAAGATTTTCTTGTTGAATTGTTTTGTTTCATCAAGTAGTTTTGGAGGATGTGGGGCACCCCTCCCCTCTCTTCCCCTGTGTGGGGAGAGGGGCGGGGAGGGGTGAGGGTTTCCGTGAGAAGTGCCACAAGAACTTAGGAAGGATAAAACTGCTGGTGCCATCAGAACTGTCTCTCTCTGGCTCCTGGGGCTGTAGTTCAGAGGAAGTCACTGGTTGCTCACTGCCCAGACCTGCCTAACTGCTGGCCCCCCCACACCACCTGCCTTGCTGCTGGCCTGCTGCTCAGACTTGCCCGTGTCTCAGCTCTGCACTTCCCATGCCGAGTGGGAGTTCTCCCATTCATTGCTGCTGTCGCTGCTGTTGCTGCTGCCAGTGCTGCTGCTACTGATGTTGCCGGTGCCTCTGCCCAAAAGCCACTGCTTCCCACCAATTGAAGCCCTGCTCCTACCACCTTGGAGTAATTGCTGTTCATGGTTGCTACTGTTGCCCACCACCACTGCCCACCGCCGCTGCTCGTCCCTCGCCACCAGTCCACGTACCAGTACTTCCCCCCCCCCCCCTCCCCCTTTGTGAGGATTATAAAGGTTTTTTGAATTAGGAAGGGTTTGGGGCTGCAGGCAGCTCTCCAGGCCTAAAGGTAGGCTGGTACCTCTTGGTACCAGATAGGAACAGCAAAGAATAATTAATTCTGTGAGAAAACTAGCAAGCTAACTAAAACAAAGTGAGGTAAGGAGGATTTGAGAGAAGCAAGCATGGGAATGGAATGTGGAGAGATAAATTTCTCATTAAACAAAAGTACATCTGGACAGTGAGTAACATCCAATTAGAAGCTGTAATAAGTAGCTGACCATGGGTGGGATTTTACAATATATATTGCGTAACTTGTAGTTAGTGAGAGGCTTCTATTTTCTTTGTTTTTCCCTTCTTTATGTTCTTTTTGGTGTGATATAATAAACTATTGTGTGTGTGACACCTGCGACCTGTGCTCCTTTTGTCCGCCATAGCGAAACACTACCACAACCCTTGCTCTGCACATGACCTCCATCAAGACTGCGTTGCCACCTCAGTGGCATAGACTGAAAGAGTGGTTTTAGTTGATATTTTCTCTGTAATTGTTTAGTTTTGATCTGTTCTGTTTTGTTCTTTTTTTTTTAGTAAAACTGTTATTGATTTTCATACTTCACTTGAACACCTTGTAATTTTAGGGGTGAGGAGTTTCTATTCCATCGGAGGTCCCACCTCCTGGGACATATTGTCAGTAAACCAAGACAGTTGTAAAGCATCATGTTGTTTGATTTATTCATGTTTATTTGTCATATATTCCTGCATACGTGTTTCCCATTCATAGGTGTTAATCTCAAAATGGGTTCTAAAACCAAGGTAGCTGTGGCTAATTTTCAGTTCGTAACTTGGATCTGTGGGCTTGTAAATTCAATGCCTATAAGTCTCCATTTGGAATGTGTTTTCAGGATTGTTTTCTTACCCTAACCTAAGCTGTTATCCTTGGGGATTTAGTGATAATGGCACACAATTTTGGGGAGAAAGGCAGAGGAGCATTTTTTTCCATTCCTTCACCCATTTCTCCTTCAGGTCCTCCACAACAGTTTTTGAAGAGTTTAAATTCCCTCTTAGATGTTAGAGATACCTTACTCTTTGTATGTTTAACAGTTTGCATTATTAATCTCTCTCTCATGTATGAAGTTAGGACCAAGATCTGTCAGGAATGTGTCTAGAAGACCACCCCAGAAATGGATAGTTTTGCGTGGCATGGGTTGTGGGAGGACATGGTCAAGTTCTCAGACAATGTTTCTGCTCCAATGACCCTTGAACAACTGCAGGACCCTGTCAAGGTGATGAGATCGGTGAGGGAAAAGTGACGTGGTAGATCTATGGAGGGGCAGCTTGTGATTGCACGTGGAGCTTTGGCCACTGCCTACTGAAAGCTGCTCAGTTTGATGCAGCACCTACAGGAGGAAACGAAAGAGGACAAAACACCTGACACCATGGTCACTCAGAATGTAACAAAACCAGGACAACCCGAACCAACAGAAGTTGCCCCTATCCAAAAGAGAAAATAAAGACCAAATCAGTTTGCCCAGTGGACGACAATGGGGAGGCAAGACCCTCACAAACAGCAGATCCAGAAACAATCACTGAATCCCTTTCATTTTATAATCTCCACAACCTGGAGAAAGACATCACTTGACGACCAGATGAACCCATTCCGACCTGGCTAATTTGAGTCTGGGATCTTATGGGCAGAGATGCACTGCTTCACAGTAGCAAAGCAAGGTATTTAGGATCCCCATCTCAGAATGTGGGTATTAACCAGGGGTTTGTAAGGGAGTCAGAACCCCTTCATTTCTGGTGTAAGAGTAGATACCCTTTTGGAAGAATTTGTAATGAGGAGTTAGGACTTGTTTTTGCTTTAGGAAGTATTTCCTGCCTGAGTCCTTTTCTCAAAAATAGTTGGATGTTTTTCTTTCCCTTCTCCTTTTGCAATCCAGAGAAAGATGCGGTCTCTCTCTTTCTCTGGAGTGTGGAGAGATAAACAGATGTTACAGGCAGGCACAGTGGAGAGGGCCTGGAAGGGGGGAGGACAGAGAAGATAAGAGGCCTGGAAGAAAAGAGGAGGCATGTCTTTCTCAGGCCCAGCGCTGTTTGCTGCTGGTTCAGGTTCCTTTGTAAGTTTTTTAGCATTCTCAACTTCAGAATAAACTATTTTGGATTCTTTCCCCTGCTGTGGTGTTTTTGGGGGTACCTGCGTGTATCTTACCTCGTCTGGACACAGATTTTAAGAAGCGTGATAGGTTTGTTTACAGAGGCGACCTGCAGGGGCATAATCTTAAGAAGGAGCAATCCAATGCCTGAGAGAAATGGTACTGTTAGAGATACTTTTCATAAGGGACAGGCAATCCAATAGCGACCCTGACAAGGTCAAATGTACATCACAGATGTGGTAGAACCTTGGACACGCTGAGCCACCCTGTCACGTGAAAGGGAGGAGGGAGACAGAAATACAAAGATTTCTAGTCTTAACTGTATTAATTAAAAGTTATTA
>CM031078.1:4577425-4600663 GCA_013398505.2 Rhegmatorhina hoffmannsi
AACTGAACTAACACCTCCCACTGCTGCCCCATATCTTAAGTTTGCGTCATCTGGTATGAAATACTTCCTTGGTTACTCAGTCAGGTGAGAGCTGTCTCTCAATCCACATAGATTCTCTGAGCCTGACAATTTGAGGCCTAGCTAAAACCACTACAAGGCCAACTTGTTCTGTTATATTCTTATGTGTGCATATTTTGCCCTATTTTGGATGAGCCTTAAGCCTTATCTCTTGGGTGTTCTTCTCTTGCCTGGCCTGCCTGAATGTTAGGTGCATTCCTGCTTCAGCCCTACCTCATCTTTACAGATCTCTTTTAGGCCCCGAACTCTGCTTTGCTTCATTCCCCCCTTTCTTATGGCTTACGGATTCTTCCGTTGAGCCCAAAGGAGTTCTGACATGTCTGCACCATAATCCACAATGTTTGTGTTCTCTGGATGATGGTGCTTATTTTGTACCATAGGTACACATTCAGGAATGTTAGCAGGATGGTACCTACTGCTATGACTATCATTGGATGTACTAGAGAATTAAATACCTGAGTTGTGGTGGGGGAACGTCCTGTCAGAATGTCCCACCAGTGATGCTCTCCTTCCCGCTCAACCTTTGTCAGGATAGCTTTTATCTCTGCTGTATCATGTTCTACTTGCCACAATGTGCAATGGGTACTTTTATTTACTTCTTGCACTAGTCTTTCTATGTCAGGGTGTTTAAGCATTTTTTTTAAGAAGTTCAGTATTCATGCCTATTTGCAAATGTGGTATTTTATGGTACAAGCTATAGTCTACTTCTATTAACTGCTTAGTGGTTACAGGAACAGTGTAATTAAAGTCACAACCTATAATGCGAGTAAAGTTACATACACAGATATTAGTACCGTTAGTGGCTTCCTGGCAATGATTAGTGGTTAGTCTGGTGCAGAGAGTCCTAAGACACGCACATCCATTGCCGATGTAGTAGACCTGTGACTTAGTTTGATTTTGGGGAAGCATTTCAAAGGTACAGATGCTATTTTCAGCATCTAGGCACAGGTCTTCCCCTTCTACAATGGTGTTTCCACAAACATAACCTAATTGTCCTTTAGAGACTGCCACTTCCTCTTAATGTGATCATAACTTGCCCAGACATTATGATTTATTGGCCGAACTAAAACATTTTGGTGTATCGTTCCCAGAGTTAGAACAGGAAAAATTACTCGTTCCTTGGCGGCATTGATCATGAGCACATACGCTTCAATTTGTTCACGTTGAGGGTTATAGGTAAAATTTACTAGATGCCACCAGGCTTGGTGATCCTTTTCGAACTGAGTGGTGGAACTGTTTATAGCTATTATTTCTCTTATTTCTTGGGGCAAAATTTCTGAGGCTCCTTCTCTTAAAATTCCTGCTGCTACAGACTGCACCCACTGTTGTGTTTGGATGCACTGGAGGGCCAGTGCAACCGTTCTACTAACATCTGCGGTATAGTCCGCAATCTTAAGAAAATCTTCTGCGGTGTGATTAGCTACCAGGGTTAGCAGTTTGGCTGCTACTGATTGTGTTTCAGCCAGAGCTAGCATAGATGAGCTTAAGGGAACTTTAAGCTCTCCTAGATTTAAAGTTACTGAGCTCAATTTATTTACCAATACTTCCTGATCAATCGTGTTCAATACTCCTAGCCCTGTTCCTAACCATCCAGTCACATCTCTATGGGTTCGGTTAGGATAGGATCTAGCTGCTAGCCATGCATTCCATCCTGTGAGGCTTTGTTGTATAAAGGTCCGACATTCCTCTTGTAATTGTGAAATGTTTACCTGGACATTAACTTGAATCTTTTTCAAAGAATATGTAGGATATAATAACAGTTTCTGCCCATTTGAATGCCTTATTACCTGAGGTCTGATAAAAGTCAAATTGTGCACTCCCTTACAATTTGGACTAGGAGTTGCTAAAGTTGTAGGAGTGTTAGTTGTTTTTACAAGTAAGGTATGGTGGGATCTTCCATTACTAAAATCATAAACTGATCAGATGCTGCTCGATCTCTATTGGACCACACACAGGTTGCCGTAACAAACTGAGTTAAAATTATCTTGAGTTTGCACTTTCCTTCACCCTTGTCCCTTACTGTATCCCATAAACAACTGACTGATCCTAATCTTTCAATCCACACAGGATGCTGGGTGTCTTTCATGTGACTAAATGTAAGTACTGAGTCCCTTTTTGGTGTTATGGTTAGTCTAATCTGTTCGGTCTCTTGCTTCATTAGGTTAATCCGTTTACACCCTATTTGAATTTCTTCCCCTTTTGCTCCAGTTACACTGTCTAACTTACCCTGAGCCTCGGTGTTCTCCCATTCTTGTGGCATATATGATTGGTTGTTATGTAGGACATAAATAGCTAGGCTTGGTTCAGATTTCAGATCAGTGTGAGGATCATTCACGAGTGTCTTAACTATTCGTGCCTTTGACCAGGGCCATTCTAATGCGAAATCTGGGGATGATGTAGTTATACTTATCCAATACCCAGAAATTAGTGCGAGAAACACGGCCAAATTCATCCCGTCGTTTTGGATCTTTCTTATTTAATCGAGGATTTCTCTTCGGAGTTCCAGGTCCAATCCACAAGGAGTTGGAGGAGCAGAAACAGCAGGGTCCAATCTACAAGGAGTCGAGGGAGCAGAAACAGTTATCCCTGAAACAGGTATTCCCGTTATCCTTTCCCAGGATTCTTCATCGTAGTTTTGCCAATAGTAAGCCCTGACTCATGCCCCACAATACTTGACTATTACCCACGTTAAATCTTCACTAACAATTCTTTGTACCGTGTTCCTGGTCCAATGTTCGTAATACGTTAAACTCAAATGATCCATGTTTTCTAGTATTAATGTTGCCGTTCTCCCTAAATCCGCCACATTTTGAGGTGACCAATGTTGTTCTAACATACTCCTATAGCGGTCTAGGATGGGTTGGTTAAATCTACGATCACAGCTTTCACAAATACCATTATCTCTATAGTGGTTTTTATGAACCCACCAGATTTTCTGACATCCTCCACAAAGCATTTTGTACCAAAGATAGTGGGGCCCACTTCCCCCACATCCACATTCATATCATGGTCCTCTTGTAATTCTTTTTCTGATTTGTGATGATTTTGACCAGTATCTTCCCCCGGTACGGGCTAGCTTTTGAGCTAATGATATTACTTCCCATGTTTTTATGTTTGGCTTAACTTCTGTCACTATTGGTAATAGAACTTTTATCCAACGACACTTCTGCTTTTTAGTTAGATTCAATGTACTCATCTTTCAAGGGTGAGTTTTCTGGCTGGGGATCTGGGGCTTTCTTGACTCAGGAGTAGTGAATCCAGGTAGGCCGTTCCTTTATCCAGACTGCAGTAAAGGTGGTCAGCAATACCTGGAACGGTCCGTCCCACTTCTCTTGTAGGGGCTTCCCTAGAAGATTCTGAACATATACCCAGTCGCCAGGATTAAATGGGTGCAATTTGCTGCCAGGTTGTTTAGGTTGTTGTTCTATTACTATAGTGGCGTTTTTGTCAAAGTGTTTCCCTATTGCAGTGACATAATCGTATACATATTGGTTACCTACTTGATCTATAACTTCACTGTTCACAATTTGCATTGCATAAGGTCGCCCATACAAAATTTCAAATGGGCTCAGTTTTTCTTTTGACCTGGGCTTGACACGTAATCTTATTAAAGCAATAGGCAAAGCTTGATACCATTGTAAGTTGGTTTCTTGGCATATTTTAGCAATTTGCTGTTTGAGGAGATGGTTCATTTTTTCCACCTGCCCGCTGGCCTGTGGTCTGTAAGGCGTATGTAATTGCCATTTGATTTGTAATGCTTTGCTTATTGCTTTTACAATTTTTGCACAAAAATGTGTTCCTCGGTCCGAGGAAATGGTTTTAGGCACTCCGAATCTTGGTATGATTTCATTTCGTAGCACTTTAATCACCTCTCTTTCTTTGCATGTTCTGCATGGAAAGGCTTCAGGCCACCCAGAAAATGTATCCGTCAGAACCAAAAGGTATCTGTACCCCCCTTTTCTTGGGAGTTCAGAGAAATCAATTTGCCACACCTCCCCTGGGAATTTTTCCTTGTTAATTGCTCCCAAGTGTACTTTTGTTCCAGTGTTTGGATTGTTTTTCAGGCAGCGCTCACACCGGGAGGTCACTTGTTTTATGGTAGTATATAGTTTTGGTCCTGCTATTCTAGTTTTAAGATACTGATAGAGGGGATCCAAACCCCAGTGAGTCTTCTCATGTTCTGTCTTTACGAATTGCCACATCACTTTGCCTGGTAATACCAATTGTCCTGTCTCTAACTGACCCCATCCATTCTCTAACAACTTACCTTTATTTCTCTGTATCCATTTATGATCTGTTTCCCGATATTCCGGTTGGAAGTCAGTATCCAACTCTCCAGGTACTAATGCAGTTACTAGTAGCCCTTGACCCTTTGTTGCAGCTAACTTGGCTTCTGCGTCAGCTTTCCTATTACCTATTTCTGGGACGGTGTTACCTTTCAGGTGTCCTTTACAATGCATTACAGCCACTTGCTCCGGGAGCTGGACGGCTTCTAGTAATTGTAAAATTTCTTCTGCACGTTTTATAGTTCTTCCTTGGGCAGTCAGCAATCCCCTTTCTTTCCAGATTGCCCCGTGAGCATGCACGACAGAAAAGGCATATTTAGAGTCAGTCCATATGTTTATACGTTGTCCTTCTGCCAACTCAAGGGCTCGGGTGAGAGTTATCAATTCTGCCTTTTGTGCAGAAGTTCCTACAGGTAAGGCCTTCGACTCAATTACCTGTTCTGTTGTGGTTACCGCATACCCAGCCATCCTCACGCCTTGCTTCACGAAGCTGCTGCCATCTGAGAACCAGTTTTCCGCTTCTGGGATCGGTTCCTCTTTAAGGTCTGGATGACTGGAGTATACCGCCTCGATGGTTTCTATGCAGTCATGTTCAAGTGGTTCTTCCGATATTCTTCCTTCTAAGAATGAGGCTGGATTGACAATGTTAGTCACTTGAATCGACACATCATCTGATTCAACTAATATTGCTTGGTAGTTTAGGAACCTTGAAGGCGACAACCAATGGCCACCTTTTTGTTCCAATACCGCAGATACAGTATGGGATACTAGTACTGTCATCTTTTGTCCCAAGGTGAGCTTCCTGGCCTCTTCAATGTTCAGGATCACAGCAGCCACTGCCCTCAGACAGGCAGGCCATCCTTTGCTCACCTCATGTAGTTGCTTTGAGAAGTATGCTACAGCACTCTTATAGGGTCCCAGCTGTTGGGCTAGCACCCCTAGTGCCATTCCTTGGCGTTCATGTGAGAACAACCAAAATGGCTTTGCCAAATCTGACAAGCCTAAGGCAGGTGCTTTCATGAGTTCTTGTTTTAGCCTTCTAAAAGCTGTGTTTGCTTCCGGAGTCCATTCTACAGTCTTTTTGGCATCTTTAAGCATGTCGTACAGCGGCTTGGCCAATATTCCATATTGGTATATCCACAACCGGCACCATCCAGTCATACCTAGGAAGGCTCGTAGGTCTCTGGCTGTTTCTGGCCTGGGCATTTGGCATATAGCTTCTTTCTTTGCTGTCCCTAGGGATCTTTGCCCTTTCAAGATTTCATATCCCAAATACACAACCTGTTTTTGGACTAATTGCACTTTCTGTTGAGAGACTCGGTATCCATTTAGGCCCTGGAAATGTAGGAGATAAATTGTCCATTCTACACACTCTTTCTCGGTTTCTGTCCCCACCAACAAGTCGTCCACGTATTGTAGAAGAACGCCATCTCCCGGTGGCCACTCCCATTGTTCCAATTCTTTAGCCAATTGATTCCCAAAAATTGTGGGACTATTTTTATACCCTTGGGGTAACACCGTCCATGTTAACTGAGTTTTCCATCCTTCAACAGATTCCCACTCAAAAGCAAAAATTTTCTGACTTTCTAAGGCTAAGGGAAGGCAAAAGAATGCATCTTTTAAATCTAACACTGTGAACCAGATTAAACTATCCTTTACTTTAGTTAGGAGGGTATATGGATTTGCTACCACTGGATGTATGGTTTTCGCAATTTCATTCACAGCCCTCAAATCCTGTACTAATCTGTATGTCCCATTCGGTTTCTTAACTGGGAGGATGGGTGTATTGAATTCTGACTCGCACTCGATTAACAACTCTGATTCTAAGAATTTCTTTATTATAGGTGCTATTCCATTCCTATCTTCTAATCTTAAGGGGTATTGCTTTTTATTCACTGGCCTTGCCCCTGGTATTAATTCAATCTTTATGGGTATTGCTTGTTTTGACCTTCCGGGTGTGTCTGTTGCCCACACTAAGGGGTATACTTCATCCATGATTCGTTTATTATTTTCATCGCTTTGTTCTGGTTCAATGCATCTCACAGCCAAACTTAGAGCAGCTATCCACTTGTCTTCGTCTACCATAAATTCGAGTTCCCCTTTATTAAATTTAATGATTGCTCCCAAATTTTCTAGCAAATCTCTCCCCAACAAAGGCTTAGGAGAGTTAGGTAAGTATAAAAATTGATGTATCCCCATCTGCTTCCCAATTTTATACTTTAGGGGCTTTAGGAAGAATGCTTTTTCTGGTTGGCCTGTTGCGCCTATAACCTGAACAGATTCATCACTCTTTGGTACCAATTTTTGATTTAAAACCGAAAATGTTGCCCCAGTGTTGATTAAAAAATCTAGCTCCTTGTTACCTTCCCCTAGCATCATTTTAACCAGTGGGTCTGCTAAGGTACAACTCACCAGTCCCCCTCATTGATTACTTTGGTGTGCAATGGTAGCGGGAGAATTTCTTGTTAAAAGAGGGCAGTCCCGCTTCCAGTGACCTATTTGCAGACAATGGGAGCACTGGTCTGGTCCTATTCCTTGTGGTGTATGGGCACCTCCTCTTCCTTGCATAGGGTTACCACGGCCCCTTCCCCTCATGGTGGGTCCAGGGAACCTGCCACCAGGTCCTACAGGGTACTGGCCATACACCTCAGGAAGTTCTTGGGCCATGGCTACCAAATGCGGTTTCTTTACTGGTTTCTTTTCTTCTTTTTCTCTGTTATTATACACTTTCCAAGCTTCCGTCATTAGTTTCTCCAAGTCTTTATTGTCTGGGTGCTCTAATTTCTGCAATTTTCTTCTAATGTCTGGATTACTTTGTCCTATAAACAGTCCTATCAACTGTGCTGTACCTACTTCTGAAGTGGGATCTAAGGGAGTATATCGTCTCATTGCTATTCTAAGTCTGTCTAAATAATCTGTAGGTGATTCCCCTGTGTTTTGCCTAATCTCATACAGAGCAGCCCAATTTATTGCCCTAGGAATCGCATTCCTTAGGCCCTCTGCAATTATTTCTCTGTATTGTCTCAGCAATTCATAATCTTCCAGTTCGTTCACATCCCATCCTGGGTTTTCTCTTGGGAAAATGTCTGTCAAATTTGCCTGCAAGGATCTTGCATATGTCCTCGCTGCATTCAACACCAGATCCTTCTCGGTGGGAGTGAGTGAATTCAATAAGAAATCTATATCTTCCCAGTCAATATCTTGGTTTCTAGCTATTAGTTCAAATCTCTGTACTATACTTTCTGGGTCTTCTCTAAAACTTTTCACAGCCTCCTTCCATCTGTCCAGATCCCCTGATGAAAAGGGTACTTTTATTCTCCCTTGCTCTCCTTTGAGATTTATTACTTGCCTAAGGGGTGCAACTGCGACTACCTTGGGCCGAGTACCTGCTCTCTTTCCTGGTTTCCCTTTACCGATTTTTTGTTTCGTTGACCTGGTTTGATATAAATGGCTGGTCCCTTCTTCTGGTTCGTCGCTGTCACTACTGTTGTCGGATGAGCTGGACATTATTACTCTCTTTGCAGTTCTATACTCTATTCTATCTCGTTTCAGTGTTATTCTTGATGCCGTTATGTCTTCCAGGCTCTCAGCTGCCTTCTTTTTTGCTTTTCTTGGAGTTCTGCATTCTACATTATTTTGCTTCTTGGGCTCCCCTGGGGCTATAGGGCTTTCTACTAAGCTCTTGGTGTCTGCTTTCTCTTTCGGTCTTCTCATTATTTCTGGAGTTTTTGTTAGCATTTTGGTTTCTACGACATCAGCAGCTTCTGCTCTATCTTGTTCTTGTGTTGCATTACTCGGGGTATTTTCCTCCCCACTATCTTGCTTTACTACCGTCCCTGGTGTCATGGGAGGGTCCCTTACTGCCTTTGTTTTTGTGGCCGCCTCAAATATTTGGAACCTTTGTATTAAGTCTGCTAAGTCCGTAAGGCTCTCTTTTTCACTGTCACTATCTCATCTCCCTCTATATTTAAGACACTGTTTACCAATACTGCAGGCATCACAACAGCATTCTTTGGCTTTAGATTTCTTTTGATCTTTCTCTAGTGTTAACACCAGAGGGTTCTGAGGTGGGATGTTTATTCCACAGTCTCTCTGCCACTCTGGTTTATCCCTTGAGGTGAAGAACATATCACAATACATTACTTCATCCCATTTCTCTAATCTACGAAGGAACAACAGGAGCTGCAGCATGGTATTATAGTTAAGACTTCCCTCGGGTGGCCACTTTTCTCCCTCATCTAAGGTATACAGTGGCCACCAATCCTGACAGTATTTGAGCAACTTCTTTTTACTTATATTTCCACCTGGGACCCCTCCCAACTCTTTCCAATGTTTCAAAATACATCCTAAGGGAGTTTTTGAATTTACTTCTTTAATTTCTTTACTCTGTCCGCTTCCCATGGTTAACACTCAACAAAATCACCATTCACTTCACCCCTTCACCGACTGTTCCCGTCGCTGGGGTACAGAACTTCGGTTAGAAGAGCTCCACACTCGCTTGGGGACTTTGTCCCCTCTCTTTCACACTCACACACTCCTCTTATTCTTTTCTCGCACACTTAAAACTGCGTTACCAGGAGTCATCACAAGATGTCGCCGTAGACCACAGAATCTTCAGGTGGCCCTTCGAAAATGTGCGGCTTGCTCTTAGGTTACAACAGATCTGGAAATATTTGGACAAAAACTAAAATTCGAGTTCTCTCACAAAAATATTCTACCCACTTAACCTCTTGTAAGGCTTGGTCTGAAAGGCAATGTTCACACCTGATATGTGATATTCCCGGCAAACGGTTCACCTCAAAGACCAAGCTACTACAGAAATTACATCTGGCAACTATAAACAGTGAACAGTCTCAAAATGGACAGATCTTTATCAAAGGTTCAGAGGAACAAAGTCCTTCTACTGTTAGCTTTTCAGTACCCTTCCCCATACATAAACACAACCATAAAGATTGGTAATGATGATTTCACAAAGGTACCTCTGATCAGAAGTTAGCAGCAGTCTGGAGGTAGTTAAAAATAGTCAGAACAACACAATGAACAGGATCACACTTCTTAACATACAGCTTATAGCAACATCACACACAACAATGAACAAAATTAAACACAACATGTAACTTATACCCTGTGGCCGCTGTTCTATTTTGTAAGATTCAAAATCACATCCCCGGGGGACTCTAACCCCCACTGTACTCAAAACCTGGGGACTCTAACCCCTAGGCTCGGGGACTCTAACCCCTACAGACCTCAGAACCTGGGGACTTTAACCTCCAGGTCTGGGGACGTCTCCCGTGTTCTGTTTTATTCTTACAACCTTCTATGTTTATAAATGCCTTTTAATTCCTCAGGAAGTCCTTGTCCACCAGTGTATGAAGCCAAGGGGTTGGGGAGACTGTCCGACAGCAAATTTTGGTCGTGGGGCCCCACAGCATCCCCAGACCCTCGGATTCCAGCACGGGTGGAGTCAGGTCTCCTGCCTGGCTCACCAAAATGATGCCCAAAGAGGCAAAGAAAACTGTTTAGAGACAGAGTTTTGGTCCATAAACAGTAAAGGTATTTATTGGTGCAACGTTGGGGAGCCCTCCGATTAGCATCGGACAAAAGAGCTCCAAAGTCATTAGTGCAGAGCTACAGTATTTATACATTTTCAGTAACAGGTTACATCATTTTTGCATGCATATTCAGGTTATTGCAACACTTGGTTATAATATTCATAGCAGGTGGAGTTCAGGCGGAGTCGGGGTGGAGTCGTCCCTTTTGAGGAATATTATGGTGGGAGTTCCTCTTACTTCATCTGGTGGGGGTCGTATCTCAGCTCCTCTTCCTCAGTGAACTTTTCAGCTTTGCTTGATTTTTGCTGACTTTAGGATGGGTTCTGCAAAGATGGTGTTGTGAAATCCTTGTCTTCTTTCTTCAGGCCGACTTGTTCTGTTATATTCTTATGTGTGCATATTTTGCCCTATTTTGGATGAGCCTTAAGCCTTATCTCTTGGGTGTTCTTCTCTTGCCTGGCCTGCCTGAATGTTAGGTGCATTCCTGCTTCAGCCCTACCTCATCTTTACAGATCTCTTTTAGGCCCCGAACTCTGCTTTGCTTCACACCTTTGCTATGGAATGTTGCTATTTTAATTGGTGTATGGCTCTTTCTGAGGATTTACAAATACTCTTGGAAGGTTTTTTGTGGAATGCAGTGACTAATCAGTTTCTTTCTCACAAAATGATATCTCTAAGTTTTCAGATCCAAACTGCTCAGCATTCACTAGTGAACTTAATTCCTGTGGAAGGATCCACAGTGGCTCTGGTTGTACCCATAAAGTAGTTGTTGCTTGGCATGAACTTGTCATCTTTGTTTTTTAACTGTTTGCTACAGAACTTGAAAATGTGGTCACAGACTCTGCCTCTAGCACTATGACCGTATAATGCCTCAGCAATTGTCTATTAAGAGAAGTGCTGGATGGCTCTTTGCATGTGCTGTTTAAAACCTTTAGGCTTGTGATCTGAGCATGAAAACATCGCTACTTTGTGCGTACTGAGACACACTGGACTCCCTGGTCCATGCCTACAAAGCAATGCACATGCTAATGCCTTGACATCTACAGGTGATTTTTGTGGCATCTGCAACTGATCCTTTTCAGGGACCAGCCTGGGTACCTCCAGTTTGGGATGTTATGCTGCAAGTGACCATGTCTCATCAAACATTTCATCGAAGTGCTTGTGCCTTTTGTTCTTCAGTTTAAGATTCTTTTTGCAAACACAAAGGTAACTATTCAATCCTGTGAAAATTGTCAGCGATAAAGCTCAGGATTATTTTCTCTTCAAAGCACTAACCCCTGAGGTTTACAGATATTGGACCTATGGCAAACAGATGTGACTCATTATGCACCTTTAAGGCGTTATTCTTACATAGACATGTTTTCAGAAGCTTGCTTGGCTGCTGTTCAGGTTGGAGAAAAAGGCAGAGGATGTTCTTCACGCAATTCTGCCAAGCCTAAGTTGCCTTGGATGTAGTTCACAGAGTCAAAAGTGATAATGGTTCAGCTTGTATGTCTGCACAGGCAGCTCAGTTCTTTCCATACCTGGAGCGTCATGCATGGGACTGGCATTTCTCAGTTCCCTCATGGACAAACGATTGTAGCTTTGTTTGAAAGACAAAAAGGGGGAAATAGCTGGCGAAACGCTTTAAGCCAAACTGAAAAGTTGTCTATACCTGGAACAAACTGACTTTTTGACAAGACAGCAAAGTTCTTGTGATTTTAATGCACTTTCTGTTGTTTCAAGGTGCAGAGCCACCTGTTCAGGCCAAAGTGTATGACCTGGAATTTACAGTCACGTGCATAACTAGGCCTTGGGACCTCATTACATGAGGCCGAGGCTATGCCTCTGTTTCCACTGATAATGGACTAAAAGTGGCTTACAGCTTGGTGTGTACGTTCTGTACTGTATGTTTTTGCCAATGAACCTCAAAGATTTGAGTGCAGCAAAAGTGATTTTGTAAAGCAGTCAGCAGAAAGATCTGAAGGTTGTACCAGTAACTCTGTAGAACAGTGAGCAAAATGTCTGAGTGACAGGGGTGAAAGACAGTAACCAGACACATTCTTGGGTTTCTCTAACACAGTCAGAATAGCTTTTTCATGTTTCTTTGCCTTATCAGTAGTGTTAAATCACTTGTAAGAGCGTGCCTATAAAAAAAGTAAAACAAGCAGCTTGATTAAGTTAAATTCATTGAGTTTAAGAGAAGTACTTTTTGTTTTTTGGTTATTTCCTAATGTTGCAGCTGCCTAATTGTTAACATATTTTAAATTGTTAAGTAGTAATATAAGTAAATAAAGCTTTAAGTTTGTTAGTATTTTTAGTAGCAGATACTGATAGTGTAAGACGTATGACTTTGCAAAATAGAGTTTGCTATAAGTTGTAATTGTCAGCCTATGGTCATAGTTCAGTATTAACATAGTTTAAGTTGCTAAGTAGTAATACAAGTAAATAAAGCTTCAGGTTTGTTAGTAATTTTAATAGCAAGTACTAATATTGTAAGATGTGTGACTTTGTAAAATAGGGTTTGTCATAAGTTTTGATTGTTAGCCCATAGCCACAGTTGTCAAAAGTTTTAAGAACAAATGCTGCATAATTGAAAAGACCATTTCAGTTTTCTAAAATTAGTAAATGTTACAAGAAAGATATAACAGAATTAGAGTTTTTTAAATTGCAGCAAATGTTTGAAGGATGTGAACTTAAGAGTTGAATTCCACAGCTTACAAATAGTGAGACTGATAAGATTGGTGGTTGTATAGAATGATTTTGCTGGTGTTGCCTTGTCTCTTTTCTTGTTTGCAAGAGCTCAGCAACAAAAAGAGTGACAACAGGTTTGATTTTTTTTAGAAAAACAGAAAAGGGGAATTGTGGTAGAACAGAAGGATTTTTAAGTTAAGAGAGGGGTTTTTTGGAACTGCAGGCAGATTCTAAGGCCTACTGGCAGGTGCTAAATTAGTTCTGTGAGAAAGACCAAGAGCTAGCAAAAACAAAAGAAGATAAGAAGGTTTTGGGTCAGTCTGCCCATGAAAATGGAATTTTGAAGAGATAAGGTTCTCATGTCAAAGTGAGCATCTATCCAAGAGTGTCATCCAATTAAAAGCTGTGATGAGTTTTACAGACACTGTGATTCAACCTGTAAGAGGAGGCTATGGGTGGGAATTAAGGATATATATTGTGTAATTTAAAGTTAGAGTTTAACTTTTACCTTTACCTGTTTTTCCTTTTTTTATGGAGTGATTTAATAAACTATCTTTGTGTGTGATATTTGTGAGCTGTGCCTCCTTGTCAGCTGCCAATATCTACTGTGTACTCTAACAATTTTCTTGGAAGGGAAGAAGGGCCCGCTTCTGGGTTTGGGTAGTCTGGTGGCGGTCAAGCAGTGGGATATTGTTGGGGGTTTCCTTGGGGGGGAGCAACAACATTTCTTTTTCTTTACCTTTTGTGCCTCTAATTCTCCTCTCCAGCCCAATGCAGGGGAGGGGGAATGGGGAGTGAGTGAGGAGTGCATAGTTTGGAGTGGTTTCATTGGGAACACTACATTGGAGAATACCATTTCTAAACCATGACAACCATGAGAAACAAAAATTATTTGACAAAATGCCTCTCCCTGCATTTTTTTCTCCTTGAGATGCATCTCATAGGGCCTGTCTCCCACCTTCTCTGAGAAAATCAGACACCATCCCCACCAGGGATGTCTTTAGAAGCTGAAGTTTTGACTTCATCACTCCACTGTGCTGGAGATGACCCTTCTGCTCAAGGGTTGGGAATTTCCTCCAGAAGCAAGAGGCAAAGCTGGAGGAGCAGTTAAGGAGTCACTCACCAGCTACCCTCAATGACATCTCATTCCCACAGGTCTCATCCTTGGTGGTACCCCATGTTATGAGGATGCCTCCATCGTTCCCCACTCCCACACAACCAAGATGGGAAGCTGAGCAAATGTAGTCCCTCACCTTCAAGACCCAACCCTGAATGCTCAGAAGAACCATCGCTTTTCCCAAATATATTCATTAACCCAAATCACTGCTTTATTTAAGTGCAAAACAATTTTCTTAGTGTCCTTCCCCCTTTCTGCTCTGAGCAATACAGAGGTGAGGAGGGGATATCTTCCTCCTGCAGACGTGCTGCTGACCAAGAAGGAAAGCCCAGCCAAGGAGGTGGTTTCCCATGCATCATGGAGATCTTCACTTTTGCTCTTTGTGCAGATGATGAATTCCATTAGAGCTGCAAAATGTTAGCAGAAGGGAGGTGTTAGTGAAATGTCAGAAAGTAGATCCAAGGCACTCAGCCAGTGATTTTGACCTGGCAGAGCTTCTGCAAGGGGTATTTTTTATTTGGTGGTTTTTGTCACACATGGTCCAGGGAGAGTGTTAATAAATGAAGCTAAAGTAAAAAATGTCGATTTTTTGAGCTCCCAAGGGTACGGCGCCAAAGACGTAGCCTTCACAGAAGTATGGTCAGTGCTTTGATTTATTGTTTACATTACACACACACTTATCACATACTTTTTGAGTCCACGAATAGTACAGGAATATTATTGGTTAATGGCTAGGGTTTGCTTTCCTTACTACACAACTTGATTGGTACCTCTCTCTAAACTATGCCTCTCTGTATCACTGTTTTTTGCCTGCTTTCTCTCTCAGCTGCTGCATACTTATATTATTTACTGCTCTTCTTGAAGCAGGCTCAGGGATGCAGGGGCCCCGTTTCCCTCTCCACAGGCGGGGTTGTGCATGCAGGCTTCTAATAGCACACTGTGGCCTGTGCTATTAAAATATTCCCCAACATGAACCTAAATGGGAAGTGTAATCATGTGGAAAAGCAAATTTGCCCTTCCATGAATCTCTGTCATATTTTGTGCCAGGTAAGATGAGCTTTGAGTAAAATCACATAACACAAGTGACACATTTCCCATTAGGATCTGAAAAGCATCATTCCAGCCCAACCACCTCAGACATGAAAGCTCTTCTTGAGGTTTAGAAGACCACTGCTAGCTTATAACACCAAGGAGAAATATCTCCTATGTATCTACAACCCCAGAGGGACGATTTGAATGCACTCTGCTTCAAAATGGCAGCCTCTCCTGGAGGTCCATGTGGCCAAATGCTGGGGCATTCAGAGGGCTATATTAATGATGTGAGGAATCGAGTATTTTAGGATGCAGATAGTTAAATCTGCCAGTGGTAACACTAAAAAACCATGCATTTCCAAGGAAGACCAGCAGAAGAAAGATGGAAGAATGGGACAAGAGGATACAGTCAGAGAAATATTGGTGTGAAGGTTGCTCAGACACCTGAAGGACTGTGATGTGTGGGGCGATGGAGGCTGCACAGAAACTGCATGCCTAGAAGGCATCCTGCAGAGCACAAGGGGCTCCCAACATAAGAAGGATGTGGACCTGTTGGTACAAGTCCAGAGGAGGTCACAAAGATGCTCAGAGGGCTGGAGCACCTCTGCTACGGAGACAGGCTGAGAGAATTGGAGTTGTTCAGTCTGGAGAAGGCAGCTCTGAGACCTTAGAGCACTTTCCAGTACCTACAGGGCTACAAGAGAGCTGGAGAGAGACTTTTCACAAGGGCATGGAGGGATAGGACAAGAGGGAATGGCTTCAAACTGACAGAGGGCAGGGCTAGATTGGATATTAGACAGAAATTCTTCCCTGTGAGGGTGGTGAGGACCTGGCACAGGTTGCCCAGAGAAGCTATGGCTGCCCCATCCCTGGAAGTGTTCAAGGCCAGGTTGGATGGCGCTTGGAGCAACCTGGTCTGATGGAATCTGTCCCTGCCCACTGTCTTTAAGGTCCCTTTCAACCCAAACCATTTAATGGTTCTATGATGGGCTGCTCGTTACTGGCACCTCCACATCCCCTGGCATCCCCCACAAGCATTACAGGGAGAAGTAGTGGTCCTGCTGTAGTCTGGGAGATAAAAGCAAGGTTTCGCAGTCAGGAAATCACCTTTACATTCTGAACATGCAAAATTAAATGCATCACAGTGGGGAACATTGCTGAATTTGGACAGCTGTAATCCAGAACTTAGGGCTTTAATTTGGAGATGTAACAAAGCATATCTGATGGAAGTGGAAAAAAATCCCATACAAATTGATATTATTTAAATAATACACTATTTTATTTTTTCTTAAAATAGTTTAACCTTTATGCTACAGACTTGTTTCAAAAAACAGATCTCATCTTGCACCAAAAAAATATATTTTTTTATATATATAAACCACTCATTTTTTTTTCTTCAAAGACCATTAAATACTAGATAGAAAATGAGAACTAAATAATGAGTGTCAAGAAGAATCAAAATTTTTAACTAGAGTCACACGTTTTAAACATTTCTATTCTAAGCAATTATTTGTCTTCACTATAGAAGATTCCAAGTTCACACTCTAGCAATTCAGGAACTGCTAAATCCTGAAGGGCTTGAGCCAATGAACACTGAGGTTGACGGAAAGCCCCACATCAACTCCAGTGGGTTCTGGATCAGGCCCCAAGTGCATTGGTTCTTAGCCGTACAATGGCTAACATTTCACTTTCCTGCTGTGAAGAGCAAAATCATCCAAGCACCTTTTGCTCTTTTTTAAAAATAAAATAAAAAACTAAAACCAAACCACTTCCTAGATATCCAGTGATTGCAGTTTTCAGATCACTCTTTACCCTTTCAAATCTGTTAAGAATAAGAAAAAATATATGTAGTGTTTTAAATAAAAGAAAACTTGCATCATGCTACAATACATGAATTGTTTAAACAAACACAGTGCACAATTGGACTAAGTTTGGTTAGGACACAATTGTTTTTATATATACATGGAAGTCGCATCATATACAAACTGAAAAATGAGAATTAGCTTGCATTTTTCATGGAAAGACTACAAATGGGTCTCTGCAGCTTTCTTCAAAACTAATCTTCAAAAGACTTTGTGAAACAGGAAAAAGCAGCCACAGTATGTCAGTCTTCCAAAGTGACCATTACAAAATGTGTGCTAGCCCACTAAAATGATGGCTGAGTTGCATGACTAAAATACGAGGAGAAAAGATCAACAGCCACTGCAGGTTATAGTGCCCCAATAGCACAGGGCTTTTCCCTACTGCAGTGTGAACGAGCTTAATCCATGCTCCCCTCCCTCCCTCCCTCCCTCCCTCTCTCTCCCAGAGAAAGAAATTGGTCACTAGAAGCACCACATACATTTTTCTGGCCATGCAATACACTTATATTCAGTGTTTTAGAAAGCTTGAAATTGGAATATCAATCCCTTACCTAATTATTCTTTAAAGTACAGTCCAAACTGCTGTTTGGGGTTATTTTGCCCACAGATAAAATTATTGGAAGCCAAATAAATTTAGAAACCAGCCAACACAAAAAGAAAACAGAACTTCCCATGTTCTGACTACCAACTGTTCAGTCTGAAATAGCAGAAAATCTGATGATAGAACCGTACAAAATTCCCACTAGAAAAATCTGGAATACAAAGGAACGTTTTAATTGCACAATAGACATTTAAAGTGAATATCATCTTGTTAAAATCTAATCTTTGGGTTTTGCCTTGAGAAAGGCTCAAAATGACAGATGAGGAGCAGGAATTTCCATATACACTATAGAAACTACAGCCTGCTAAAGTAAGTAGTTCCACTGATTTGAGTATTCTGGTAGAAAGTGTTTCCTGAATCATACCTGAAAAAGAATTCCAGAACTAGGATAAGAGACATGACCTAAACCCAGGAAAATGGTACAGATCTATTTAAAAGCTTTTTTAAAAAAAATCACAACCTTAGGTTCTGATCCTGCAACACCTTTCAGGATAGAGTTTTAAGCACTTGAATAGTCCCACGAGTTTCAGCAAACTGTCCCTGCTGAATGCTACACAGCTGCTAAAGTGCTTTGCCAGACTGGGGCTTTAGAATTTGGTTGGGGTTATTTTTGAGATGGTGAATGAAGCAAATAATCAACAATAGAAATTAGGACTGAGAGCAAAATGTTTCATTTCTCCTCTTCTCCTACTCCAGGCAAGACTCAGATTTAGGTAAAAAAGTTCAGCTTTATTTAAAAAGGAGAGGGATGCTGGGCCTTTTTATTACTTTTCTTTTTCCTGTGCTTTTGCAATAATCAGCTGCTACTAAGTCACTACTACAGAATCACAGAATCAACTAGGTTGGAAAAGACCTCTGAGATCATCGAGTCCAACCTTTGACCCAACACCACCTCATCTACTAGACCATAGGCTATGGTAGTAAGTGTCACATCCAGTCTCTTCTTAAACATCTCCAGGGACGGTGACTCCACCACCTCCCTGGGCAGCCCATTCCAATACCCAATCACTCTCTCTGTAAAGAACTTCTTTCTAATATCCAACCTAAACCTTCCTGGCGCAGCTTAAGACTGCCCTCTTGTCCTACTTCTGGTTGCCGGAGGGAAGAGACCAATATCCACCTGGCTACAACCTCCTTTCAGGGAGTTGTAGAAAGTGATAAGGTCTCCCCTGAGCCTCCTCTTCTCCAGGCTGAACAATCCCAGCTCCCTCATCCGCTCCTCATAGGACTATTACTATTTTAAACCATAACAAGCCATGGGAAATGATCAGTGAAACACAGTAGTCAAATAGAAAACTAAGAACTGAAGAGTGCAAATTATAAATTATATTGAAAATAAAAATTCTTTAATTAATAGCTGTTCAGTGCATATGTTATGGGCTGTTTGCATTAAAGACAGTCCCTTCTGCTGGTAACATAACCAAATCAGCTTGGGTATAAATACTCTGGGCCCAATTTTTGAAAGCATTGAACATCCCCAGTTCCACAGAAATCAGCGAGGACACAGAATTTCTCAAAATCACTGATACTCACACAGTAAAACCCTAACTTCTGCTAACAAACTCAATATACTGATAAATTAAAAATGTTCTGAAATTGGAGGTAGGAAAGGGTGGGGGGACATAAGTTTGCACACATTTCTTCAGATTAATATGCACATGTTATTAACTGTAAATGTGTTTTAAATTGGTGCTAAGGGTTTTAATTCTGGAAGGAATCCTTCTTTGAGAAGGCAAAACCATTTTAAAGTATATTGAAATCATACTGCATTCTTATGGAAGTGGAAAACATCATGAGTTTGAATTTTGTAATGCCAAGAATGGGGCTTCTGAAGCTGAAGGTTTAACAATGAACTTCTGCACCACAAAGGGGAGAAGGGGTGGGGACAGAAACACAGGGACATTGCATTACAGTAGATATTTGCGTCTCATATCCTCATCCAAAGTGAGGTCTACTACTTCTGGGGGTGAAGACCAGTTCTGCTGGGGAGTCACTGCTGTCCATGATTGTGTTTGCCAAGCGTTAATGTACTGTGAGCTTGAGTCATGCTTCTGAGAAGACACACTCTGAATCACACCTCCCCTGGGATGCACATACCTGTAGTAAGGCAAAAACCACAAAGGATTAAAGCTACTATTGAATTCAGGCACAGGATTCTTAGCTGCAGTGTTTTATTACTTAGGCATCTCCCCTTCAAAATGTCCACATGGATTTTCCATTTGTAGAGTCCATGACATCTTGAATACCCAGTAAACAAAGCTGAGCCTAGATTTAAACTTGGGGGTGGTGGTGGTGATCAAATTATTTTTAAGAACAGAATTCTGCCAGTGGGTATAAAATAATATTTCTTACAAAATATGTGCATGGATCCCAAGGACCTTGAAGAAGTCTGCCCCATCATGCGTAATACCATGCATTATTCAGAAGCATAGTTTCCTGATAGAAGTTTTGCTCACTGGATGTAAAAAAGTAAAAATTTTAAGGGAGACAAAGATTTATCACAGCTCGTGTCTCACAGGCTTCTTTAACACCCAGCTTGCAGCCTGAAGTGTCAGGTGGGCCCTGGGCAGCTGCTGCAAATGGTCCATTGTTAACAGTTCATGAGAAATGACACAGAGGGTGTAGAATACACAGCTTTGTTAAAACCCACACAGTGATAAACTAGTCCTGGCTGCTGAACTAGGACATTATCCACTCCTTATTCTATACCATCTATGTCATGCCCAATTTAATATATTTTTAAACTATATACATGCATATACATATACAAGGAAACATTACAGACAGTTTGCACTCAAAATTAGGTCCTGTAATGGGTTTGATCCATGGCTTCCTAAGTAACTAAATGTAACAAAGGAAGTGGACATGGCATGAGTATTGCACACGTGTTTTCCACGTAAGAGTAGGAGGAGGGGAGATAGGAAGGAGTTGTAGCCTTCCTTTTTCCAGGAGCTTGAGGGAGCAGGAGAAGCCTGGACGGTCTGTTCTGTTGCTGTTGGTTTTCCTAGCCCAGGACGTGGTGAGATTGTATCATGCCTGTCCTCTTTTTCTCACAGTTTGTAATTGTATTTGTCTGTTCGTTTGTTTTGGTTTGGCTTTGTTTCTCCCTATTTCTGGTTAACCAGTCCTTTTTTCCCTTTTCCCTTTTCCCCTGGGGGTGGGGCCCCACATAGTGTGTACAAATTCCATATGTGGTTGCAAATGTTAGAAAATATAATTTCTTTTTAATTCGGTTCAGTTTCTTTTGAGTTCTTTTCTTTTCAGTTTTTTTTTTTCCTTTACCAGGAAGACTCTGGGGGGAGGGAGGAGGCAGTCCAGGGTTGGTAAATAAGCTAGGCCAACCTGAGACAGGTCCCCTTGTGGTACACAATGTGTTTCCCCATCTTTTTGCATTACCCACCAAGTGCAACCAGGTCCTTGAGCAAAAACAATCCCTCCGATGGGTTTGCCTTTGTTTGAGATGGGACTAACCCAAACAGTCTTTCCTAACATACCTCTCATATGGACCACAGGGACTTTATCTCCATATACAGTATTCAAGAGTTCTGACTGGGCAGGGACAGCTCGATTGATGGAACCTCGAGTGTTGACCAACTAGGTGGCCTTTGCTAAATGCAGCCCCAGTGTTTTCAATTTCCCCCGCCCAGTGCCTTCAAGTTGGTTTTCAGCAGTCCATCATACCGCTCAACTTTCCTGGCAGTTGGTGCATGGTAGGGGATATGATACACCCACTCAATGCCGTGCTCTCTGGCCCAGGCCATTCTGGAAATGGGTGCCATTGTCATACTCTATTCTGTCTGGGGTGCCATGTCGCCACAGGACTTGCTTTTCAAGGCCCAGGATGGCATTCCGGGTAGTGGTGTGAGGCACAGGGCGTCTGTCCAGCCATCCAGTGGTTGCTTCTACCATGGTCAGCACGTAGCGCTTGCCTTGGCGGGTTTGGGGAAGTGTGATGTAGTCAACTTGCCAGGCTTCCCCATACCTGTATTTCGACCACCATCCACCATACCATAGAGGCTTCACCCGCTTGGCCTGCTTGATGGTAGCACATGTCTCACAGTCATGGATAACCTGTGAGACACTGTCCATGGTTAGATCCACCCCTCGGTCATGAGCCCATCTGTATGTTTCATCTCTCCCCTGATGACCGGAGGCATCATGGGCCCATCGAGCTAGAAACACTTCTCTCTTGTACTGCCAATCCAGATCTACCTGAGAGACTTGAATCCTGGCAGCTCGATCCACCTGCTCATTGTTATGATGCTCTTCATTAGCCCGACTCTTGGGTACATGACCATCTACATGACGGACCTTCACACTCAGCTTCTCTACCCGGGCAGTGATGTCCTGCCACATCTCAGCTGCCCAGATGGGTTTCTCTTTGTGCTGCCACTTGGCCTTTCTCCATCAATCCAGTTATCCCCACAGAGCGTTGGCCACCATCCACGAGTCAGTGTAGAGGTATAGTCTTGGTCACTTCTCTCGTTCAGCGATATCCAAAGCCAGCTGAACTAAAGTAAACCATTTTCAGCAGAGAGAAAGGACTTCACACAAGCCGATGGGGTTTATAGTGAAGACTCTTTATTACGCACAGCACACAGTTTATATAGGGTTAGAACTACATCTTATTGGCTAAAAGGAGTTTTACACAACCACGCTAGAAACTTTAATTGGTTAAAACCCATATATCACTGTTGGGATTTCATATGCTATTAGATCTAAAAGGCAAGCTGTGTATTGAACTTGCCTCTGTATTTAGTGTGTTGTAGCCTTAAGAACTAATTAATGAGATCAGAGGCTGCTGCCGAGTTTCTCAGCAGATGTGTGTAATCAGCCAATTATGAGGAGCTTTGTAATGTAAACAGCATTATTACCCAATAATCAGTGCCAAAGTGTCAACACCCACAGAACGTTACAGTCTTAAAGAAGTATATAAGTTTCTGTGCGTATGAATAAAGTTGCCTGTTGCTGTTAATTCCTGTGGAATCGTCTCTCAGGTCGAAAAACCCGTCTCCTTCGGTTTCAACTGGCGCCGGAAACAGGTTAATAGCCGTTTTTGCAGAATCTGGCTGGACCAGACGTGCAATTCCAATCCGCAAAATCTGAAGAATCCAGACGTGTGGACCCTGTCCCGCAGAATCCAAGTAATTGGACGTGCAGGGACACTGACCCACAGAATCCAGCCCCAGGTGGACGCGTGAGTGCCCTTGAAAGAGGAAGGAGTTTGGGAGAAAAGGTTGTCGCCGTCAAAGGGTTGGCCGGCACCCCAAGCATGTGGTAAGCTGTAAACTCTCGCATAATGGAGCAGGAAGCAGCTCAAAAGCTAATTTAGAATTCCTCGCTATGCAGGCAGCTGCCGTGCCCACTAATAAGCTATTGCTTCTGCTTATGTGGGCTGAAAAAGCGGGACTCTTTAAATTGCCCTCACAACTCTTTGATGTAACGGAATGGCAAGAATTAGGCGATAAGCTTTGGAACAAAGCCATTGACGGGGGCAAAGAACTAAAAATGTTAGGGCCAGCCTGGCGAGAAGTCTTAAACCACCTTAAACAATACCAGGCAGAACAGAAGGTAGCCGTGGTGGCTCAGCATGTGCTAGATAAAGATCAAGAGCGCCGCGGGCAATCTAGGCTTTTTCAGATGGTCCCTGTAGCTCCTGGTTTAGAAGTACCAGTCCTTCAGAATGCCAGTGAGGTACAGGAGGCTGCAACAGCTGCCAATACCTCACATTCCGCTGCGACAACTGCTGAGACTAAGGAACCTGGCTGCCGTCCGAAAGCACCGAGGGCGACGCCGCTCCCGCCTGATGGCTCCAGCGACTCTGACTCCAGTGACGACACCAACCGCAAACACCGAGATCGGGGCTCTCAAATTCCCTCTGCTCTGCGCCATCATCTCCCGCCGTGGGCTCCACCACTCCCACTCTACGCCGACGTTACAGATAACATAGAAACTCGTAACTGGGGAAAAGACGTAATCATAGAGTCGTGAGGGGGGTTACTACTGCGTCCTAAGGATGGGGGGAATTGGTCTGGTA
>CM031078.1:4612577-4627853 GCA_013398505.2 Rhegmatorhina hoffmannsi
TCACTCTCCTGCTCTGGGAGTGGACTTTTTGACTGGGTACCAGGCAGTTGGCATTTCGCCAGCTCAAACTATAACACGCTTTCTGTTCTCCCTAACAGAAGTAGCCAAATTGATTTCAAATTGCACTTTTGTCTCTTTAATTTTCTTCCTGCAAGACCTAAGTCCCTAAACTCTTTATGAGTAACCAGCCCTTTCTTCAACAGTTGGTAAACTCTCCTTTTTTCCTTGATTTCCTTCAGAATCTCCCTGTTCAACCAAGCTGGTCGTCTTCCCCGCTGGCTTGCCTTTCGGTACACTGGGACAGCCTGTTCCTGTGCACTCAAGACTTCCTTCTTGAAGTACGTTAAACTGATCAGTGATTGAATCTGATCGATCATATCCTTTGACCCAACCAACGTACAACACTCTCTTTTCTCCTATTTCAAAAACTGTTTTCAACTATTAGTTTTCCAGACTGGGGCTCTGTTTACTTGCCAATCATTAGCTGACCTATCCAGTCAGTGGCTCCTTTGAAAACAGCACATGAATCAGTGTAAATGTGGCTAGCACCATGCTGTGCAGCTAGCAGAACTGCTTTGAGTTCCCCAGCTTGTGCACTCCATTTACCTGTTTCACTTAACTTTTCTCCTGTGGCCACTTCTAATGCCACAGCTTTATATTGCCACTCACTACCTTGTCTGTAAGATGATGCGTCAGTGAGCCACACTTCTTTGAGATCACTGTCCTCTTTCAGTGAAGGTGCCTCCTAAATTGGGGGCTGCTTACTTGACATGGTTGAAATAACAGTGCTCTATCTATGTCTTTTTGCAGTTTGTATGCCATAACATTGCCTTCAGTGATTGGCATGATTTCATTAATGCCTTCCAGATAAGCATACCATTTACAGATTGTGGGTTTCTGAGCAATACCTGCAGGCAGTGTTGTGCCTTTACAAACTCTATCTAAGAGATGGAAGGGTCCCTGAACAATTACGCTCTCTTCTCTCCTTATTTGTTCTGCTTGCTTTACTGCCCACACTAGAGAAAGCAAACCTTTCTCAAGATCTGAATATCTCATTTTGGTGTCATTGAAACAGTGAGAACTGAATTCTGGTGGTCTCTCCAGCCCTTCTGGTCCCTTCTGCCACAGATTGCAGTGAGAGCCATGTTCACTGAACCCCCATTCTACAATGGATGGATTCTGACCACATTCTATTTTTTCTAGAGGATCTGCAACAACAGAAGCTGCTCCTTTAATCCACCAGACTGCTTGGAATTTAACTTCCTGAGCCGGTCCTTGGCATTTTGATTCTGGAACTTCCAATTCCAGTTCAGTTAGTGTTTTCTAAATGGTTTCCATTCTGCTTTTTACACTTTCTTGATTATCTCCTCCTATCAGAATATCATCAATGTATTGGTATACTGTAATATCAGGTGGAATAGGAATTTCTGCTAAAATTTTATCGAGAAAATTATGAGCAATGGTTGGAGAGTGTTTGTACCCCTGAGGAAGCCTATTAAAAGTGTACTGAGTGCCTCTCCACATAAAAGCAAACAGTGCTTTATCCTGCTGATGGAAAGGAATCATGAAGAACATATCCTTAACATCTAGGGCAGCCATCCAAGTACAAGCATCTCCCTGTATTCGTGTTACAATCTCAGCAATGCTTAGAACTGCAGCAGTTAAAGGAGTGGTGTTAGCATTTAATTGCCAAAAGTCCACTGTAAAACACCATTGCTCATTTGGTTTCTTTACCAGCCACACCAGTGAGTTACAGGGCAAGTGAATCCTTTTAATGATGTCTTTTTTCCAGACCTGTTACCACCCCATCAATACCTGTGAGTGCTGCTGTAGGCAGGGAGTATTCTTTTACATTAGTAACCTTGGAAGGAAGCAGTGGAATTGATGTTTCTAATAGATTGATAGATTTTTAGCATCTGATTTGTCCCAAGTTATCTTGAATTCTGTTTGTATCCTGTGCAATCCAGTGTCTTTTACTGCAAAAATCCACAAGGTTCTGTCCAGGAGTTCCCAGGCTCGCCTGTTCAATAAATCAAATCCTAAAATGTTTGTTTGGGCAGCTCCTACAAGCACTTCAGCTCTAGTTAACCATTTTTCTTCTGGGAGCCAGATGGAAATTTTTGCTGTGGGACATGTCTTTACTATACCATCAATTCCAGTAAATGCAACTTTGTGCGACTAGGTACAATTCCTAAGGTAGTTTCTGTATCTTCTGTGATTTACCAACATTTGAGCTCTAGTATCAACTAAAAATTTAACCATAACTTTTTGAGGGCCAACTGGGATATTAATTAAAGATTTGGGATGTCTGTTTGGGAGCCACTGTGCAGCTGCTATCCTCTGGGCAGGGTGGCTCACAGTCCTCCCTGGGAGTACAAGTTTTTTGCTAGGAGCTCTGCCATGTCAATTAGGTCTTGACCCAGTGCAGAAGGTATGCATTCTCCCTTTGGCAGTGGTTTCTCCTGAGGCTGGGGGAGGCTTTCATGTTTTCCCTCACTTCCACTGTCGGGTGCAGCACAAATCAAGCATGAGAACAAGAAGAAAAACAGAAGGCCTGGGAATCGTCTAACTAATCGTGTGTTGTTTTATCTAAAGCTTTGATTTACTGACCAAGGACAGAGCTGGTCTTTTGAGCATGCAGCTTGAGAGAATGGTATGTGTGAGAGTGGTGCACAGATAGCAACAGCCTGTGCCACAAATCATGGGCAGAGATAATCACTGGAACACCAGGGTCTGTGTATGTGCAGCCGAGTGTGTACGTGGCTGTTTTTTGCTCTGACCATTTAGCTCCTCCTGGATGTGAGCTATCCTATATAAACCTGGACAATTAGCATTAAAGTGATTCTTGTCACATACAGCAGGGGTCCATGCCTCATTCCACCAAAAATAGTGCCCAAACAGGGACATAACGTTGCATAAAGTGCTCTATGGTGGAAGCTACAACTGAACCGGGTTGGTCATTGTTCACATCATCCTGTTACAGGTTCATCACCTGTCTTCATGAAAGAGGTGAGCAATTGCAGTACATTATGGGTCAGTCTACTACAAAAGAACATGAACTGTATGCAGAAATTTTACAACGCATTATAAAGGAAGAGGGATATAATGTTAAGGCAGCACAAGTAGTAAAATTGCTCATGTGGGTTAGAGATCACTGTACTTGATTTCCTAAGCATGGTTTTTATGAGAGTGCAATGTGGGCAAAAGTAGGGGATGAGCTGAGAACAAAGAAAGATTTAGCTCTCGATGTTCCCGATGAGATTATTATTACTTGGAAGGCTGTGTATGTATCAAAGATTTGGGAAGGGCTCTCCCCACGTGGGTGTGCCCTTCCAGCCTGCGCAGTGGACTTTTTTTAGGTGAGGCACAGCGTGTGCAGAACTGGCCCCACCGTTTAAGTCCTAAGGTCCATTTGCCACAGCCGAGCAAGCTTGGACAGTGATAGTAAAGTCCTCAGGACTGTCTACAGCACCCAGTATTAACCGAGGCTGACCCTGCTAAGCATCTGAGATCTGACGGGGATCGGATGGCAGGGAGGCATTTAACTGCCCAGGGGACGGTCCCCACTGAGACACGAATTCAGGTCCTTGGGATTCAGAGTCCAGAGTGCTCTCCTTTACACCACGAGACCGCCCTGGAAGGCTATGTATACCACTTTAAAAGCTTTGGAACCAGCAGAAGCTATTTTACAAGCAGCGACTGGACCTCTGCCTTTTAAGGATGAATTGCCCAGAGGTGTTAAAGTGATTAAAGACCTGTCGAGAGTGAGAGATGAGCCTGATGATCCCTTTGATCCAGGTTCTGTTACTCCTGAGAAAGAAACAGATTTATATCCTCCTTTAACTCCCAGTAAAAACTTTAGCAACGTCTGTGCCTACCGCAGAGGATATATTGGAAGCTAAACATAAACGATCTATGTATTTGTTATCACTGCTACCGCCGCCAACAGTGCCAACAGCACCAGAACTTCACCTGGAGAGTAGAGAAAAATCAGTCTATTTTAGAGAGCTGTAAATTGAGCATTTTGAAGTGTGAGGAGGCTGAATTGTTAAATGCTATGCTGATAATTTACAAACCACATCGCCCCCCTGAATTTGAGCATCTTCCTTATGAAGTTGTAAAAGAATTACATAAGTCAATGAAGTTTTACACTTGAGCCAGTTGTGTAAGGGTGAATATTGGCATGATAAAAAGCATTATCCCACATCAAAGGATCTGCTTCTTATCAGTCTTTTCCCTTATCTGGCTCAAAACCCAGCTTGTTACTAAACGAAGGTTGGTGTGTTGTGGTTATACTAGTGCTCTGTGCACATCTGCTCTGCACTTGAGCTGTTCTTATGCAGATCAGAGGTTTCACCACAACACATCCTGTTATAGTTTCAAATCTTTCATGGAATTTTCTGTCCCTTGGCAACACAGCGGTTTGGGGGTTGGGAGCCAAAAAGAGATGGCTTGTTGGAGCTCAGTTCTCTCAGTACCTGCCTGAGACAGCTAACTGTCTAAAGCCTAAACAAAGGAATAGCTAATAGCTTTGCATTCCAAAGTGATGGCTGGGGAGAGGATTGGGGGAAAGTTGATTTTTTTTGGACTTCACCTTTTTTCCCTGGCTTGGGAGGTGGTCAGAGAGAGGTTTCTCCATGTTCATTTTTTTTTTCCGGTGCCCAAAGCCTTTGGGGTTTTTTTTCCATCTGTATGGGTGTCCTGCCGCTGCTTTGCTGGGCTGGCAGTGGCACTGGGAGGGGTCCCGGCTCACCCCCGACTCTGCACGTCCTGTGCTGTTTTTCTCTGAGGATGGCCAACACTGCCTGGACACCCCCAACGCCTTAGGACAGGGGACCGTGATAGGTCCTTGCATTGCCCACAGGAAAGGTTCCAGCCCATCTCTGTGGCCACCATTCCCACGTGATCTTTGGAATCGGCACCACTCTCTCAGTGGTGCCTTTGCCTTGCCAGAGCCCAACAGCAGACTCTGCTGACTGTGAGGGAGTCACTGCAGTTTCTGCCTCACTGAAGTATAACAGCATCCCCTGGTGGCTGTGAGTGAATCACTGCAGTTTCCGCTCATCAGGGCCCAACGGCGCCCCCTGGTGATTGTGAATGAGTCACTGTAGCCCCTGCTTCCCGAGGCACAACAGCATTTCCTGCTGTTTGTAAATATAACTGCACCAAAGGAGCAAAGATAAGACTTAATTGTTTGAAAGTTCTGGTTATTTCCTTTTTCTACATTTTGTGCCTGAAGTCTTTTAATTTCAAAATAATAATAATAACTTGGAGGGAGGAGTTTTCTTTCTATTCTACCCCGGGAAAGCTCTTGCCCCCTTTAGCAGACATTTTTGTCTTGTTAAATATAGACACATCCAAAAACTCTCCTCCTTCCCTTCAGTTGGGGGGTGCAAACCTGGCCTCATCAAAGCACCCTGTTGCTTTTGCAAATGGCCAATTTTTTGAGCTTTATCCTTTCAGTGTCTCACAAATGGTATCTTGTAGAGTTCTGTTCCCTGTCTGTCTCTTGCAGCTTTTTCTATGGACAGTGTGTTTTATAATCTCCCAAATATCTCCCAACATGCAGCATCAAATAGAATGTACAGTCCTAATTTCATAGAACAATACTCCATTTAGAGAGTGAAGCATCCAAACTGTACTACTGACACTACCATAATCAGACTATGGAGGTACCTGCAACAGATAAGTAGACAGAGTAACCTGTTCAAATTTGAAAGTCTCCAAATAGAAGCTCCAATAGAAGTCTGCATTCTGTCATTGCACTGATTTGATTTTTGAAGTTTTATGGACAGCTATAAAAATATATTCAGTGTTTTGAAACCCTTACTTTCACAAGTGCTTTTTATATGAGGTTATGATCAGTACTAATAAGATATTATTATCTCTAAATTACAGAACAGAAAAAGGACTGTTCATTTTTTACAATTAACGTTACTCCATTCTCTACCTCTGCCATTACAAAAATAGTTCTTTGCTAATTCACATTCTGATGATGTAAATTTAAGACCACCTCTGTTGCTGAATATTCCTTTTGATTTGATTGCAAAGGTAAGTTCTGCCATGTGAACTCAGCATTTGTTGAATACTTTGTTACCATGGACAGAAAACTTGGCTTCTTTTTCAACTATATTTTTGGTTTTACTGTAACCCCACTAAAATGTCTCCCTATCTCAGACTATCCTTTATAGACGTATAATCAGAACCAAGGCAACAATTTCTGTGGAAACTGCTTTAGATCTACAGATGAAACATGCCATGGAGGCACTAAATAAAACTGCTAGATTCGGTCATGTTATTTTTATTACTGTGTGTCATTACAGGGTGCGCAGGTTTAAAGGTAAACCGGCAGGAGAAATGAACGCAACACAAGAGAGATTATAAGTCAGAGCTACAATTTAATAACAATATTACAATAAATGCAATGGCACAAAGAGAAATTGGGTTTAACCCACAAAAACCCAGAAGTATAACCCAGCACCCTGGGGCACAAGCACAAAGGGGTTTGTTAACCCCTGTGCTTCACCCTATGTGGTTCCCCCAGGTCCAAAGTAAAAGTCCAAAGTGGAAAACCTGTTGGTGCAGCTGACAGTCACAGTCTGGTGGAGAGTGGTGGTCTCCTCCTGTTGAGGTTCTGGTCCTCCTCTGGATTCGACAAGTGTCCCCTGAGGTCTTCTTACCCCAAGATATGTACCCCCAGGTCCAGGTGGGAGCACCCAGTCCCTCCCCCAGGGCGGGGAGTCACACAGTGGGTGATCTAACTCTGTGTCATGGGGTATTTTGGAATCGTTGATGGCCCATTAGCAGACATGCCTCCTCAGGCTGGGTGTGAAGGTGCTAACGACTCCCTGGAGGGGAGTTATCACAGCTCTTATCTCACAGATGTCTTTCACACCCAGCTCACAACCTGAGGGGTCAGGTGTGCCCTGGGCAGCTGCTGCAAATGGTCCATTGTTCTTGGGAAATGAATAGAGGGAGTAGAATACATAGCTTTGATCACCCACACACAGTGATAAAGTGGTCCCACCTGCTAAACTAGGACACAGGGTTAAATACAATTTGAGGTAGATCCAATGCTCATGTCCAGCACCTGAAAATTAGGTATCTACTTCCTAATTTTTAGACTCTTGGCTACCAGAGAGGAATCAACAACCTGGTATTAGACATTGAGGCAGCCAATAGAGTACATGAAAGAATAGAAGTGGTTAGGTGCATTATAAGGAAAATCAGAAAACCCTCAGAACTGCAGAATCATTTAGGTTGAAAGGGGCCTCTTGAAACCATCTAGTCCACTCCCACTGTTTAAGCAGAACAGGTTTCCCAGGATTGTATCCAGTTGGGTTTAGAATGCTTCCAATTATGTAAACTCCACAACCTCCTTCTGGCAACCTGTTCCAGTGTTTGACCACCCTCACAGTAAAAAAGTATTTATTGTTCAAATGGAATTTCATGTGATCTCCATGGCTCAGTATTGGGGCCAGTCCTGTTTAAAATCTTTATCAAAGATCTGGATGAGGGGATTGAATGCACCCTCAGTAAGTTTGTGGGCGACACTAAGTTGGGTCAGAGCATTGATCTGCTGGAGGGTAGGAAGGCTCTGCAGAGGGATATAGACAGGCTGGATCAATGGGCCAAGGCCAATGGTCTGAGGTTCAACAAGGCCAAGTACCAGGTCCTACACTTCGGTCACAGCAACCCCATGCTGAGCATGCTGCCATATGGTATGGAATATCCCTTTGGTCAGTTTGGGTCACCTGTCCTGGCTGTGTCTCCTCCCAACCTCCCATGCACCCCCAACTTCCTTGCCAGCGTGGCAGTATGGAAAGCAGAAAAGGCTCTATGTAAGCCCTGTTCAGCAATTATAAAAACATCTCTATATTATCAACCCTGTGTTCAGCACAAATCCGAAACATAGCCCCATGCTAGCCGCTGTGAAGAAAATAAACTCTACCCCAGACATTGGAACAGGCTGCCCAGGGAGGTGGTGGTATCACCATCCCTGGAGGTGTTCAAGAAATGACTGGACGTGGCACTTAATGCCACGGTCTAGTTGACAAGGTGGTGATCGGTCAAAGGTTGGACTTGATGATCTTAAGCGTCTTTTCCAACCTAAATGAATCTGTGATTCTGTGAATCTGTGATCTGCAAACTTGTTGAGGTTGTACTCTGTTCTATCATCCAGGTCATTAAACAGTATTGGACCCAGTATCAACCTTTGGGATACACTGCTAGTGACTGGCCTCCAACTAGACTTCATGCCACTGATCACAATCCTCTGGGCCTGGTTGTTCAGCCACTTTTCAGTCCACCTCACTGTCAACTTCTCTAACCCATGCTTTGTCAGCTTGTCTATGAATATGTTGTGGGAGACAATGTCAAAAGTTGTACTAAAATTGAGGTAAAAATTATCTGTTGCTCTCCCCTCGTACACCATTTAGTCACCTCGTTATAGAAGGCAATCAGGTTGGTCAAGCCTGATTTCCTTTTCATAAATCCAGACTGACTACGCTTGATCACCTTCCTGTCCTTCATGTGCCTGGAAATGGTTTCCAGGATTATTTGAGGAGCGACATTTGCTTTCCTCCAGTCCTCAGGCACTTCTCCCAATCACCCTGGCCTTTCAAAGATAATCAAGAGTGGCCTCACCATGACATCAGCCAGCTCCCTCAATACTCATGGGTGCATCCCATCAGGACCCACGGACTTAATTTGGATTTGGCTTTGAGCAACCTGTTCTAGGGGAAGAGGCCCTTGCCCACAGCAAGGGAGTTGTAACTAGATAATCTTTAAAGGTCTCTTCCAATACAAACAATTCTGTGATTCCATGGCTTATGTATGTCCAGTTTGCTTAAGTATTCCCTTTCCACCATGGGTAAGTCTTCCTTTCTCCAGACTTTCCCCTGGGTCTCTGGGGCCTGGGATTTCTGAAGACTGGTCTTACTGGTAAAGACTAAGGTGAAGAAGGCATTCAGTACACCAGCCTTTTTGATGTCTTGGGTCACCAGGTCCTCTGCCCCATTCAGCAGTGAGCTCACATTTTCCCTATTCCTCCTTACATGCTTATAGAATTCCTTCTTGCCTGATTCAACTCCAGGTCAGCCTTGGCTTTCCTAACCTCATCCCTGCAAGATCAGACAGCAACTCTATACTCCTAGGCCATCTTCTCTGGATACATGCCTTTTTAGTATGGCCATGAGATTGGAAGAGTTGGGCACCAATTATTTAAGTCTATGACTCTCATTTGGCTTTGGTAGGAGTGAGGCATTTAGCTGTTTGTTCTGAAATAATTCATGACAGACTGGGATACAAAGTTTAAGGTTTTTGAGAACCTTCAGGTGAGAGGAAAACTGTTTCTGTGGGATACCTTCTGCATCTGTGTGGTTGTCTGTTGTGGGGATGCAATCTGCAACAGTATAGTGGTTCTCCTGGTCCTGGAGTTTATTCCATGACCTAGGAGAAAATGTGCTCCCCACTTCCCCTGACCACGCGGTCCCCTGAGAGCCCGAGAAGGACACACAGAGACCACCGGAGAAGGAGGAGAAGAGAGAGTTTATTGCTGGTCAGGGGTTTATATGGACCTTGGAGGGATCCAAAACCCACCAATAGGAAACAAGAGGGGGTTTGGCTCTGGGCCAATGGGAGTAAGGGGATTTACATTCAGTAGGAGGGGGATTCAGGTAACATACATGTCGCAACATTCCTCCAGCGCCCTGAGATAACAAGGTATCCCAAGGTCTCCTGGGAAGGAGAAGCAGTGACTTTGCAAAAAGACATTTTAACAATCATTTTGTACATTTAAACAACAGCAAAAACATCAGTTGTTAAAGCATTATCAGTGGCTTGTTCATTTTCTTCACAAATCCATTTCTGGCAGGACTTTCTCCATTCCAGATATTGTAAACCAATCCCTAGAGAAAACCTTCAGTGAACTCACCATTGGGCTTTGACAACGCATGAATCACATGCTGGTACTTGGGGCCTAACTATTTTTCTAGATACAGATCTGTATCTGATACATATGGGTTACATTATTGAAAGAATTAGTCCACCACCCCAAGTCATGCACAGCCAGCCCTAAAGATTCAGCACAGGATCTGACATTCACTATCCTAAGCAGTTTTACAAAAAGAGTTGGAGACTAAAGCTGTCTAGGGAATGGAGATTAAAGGAATCAATAGCTCCAGCCTCCCATGCACTAATCACAAAACTGGTTGCCCACAAGGGCTGAGTACACCGCTGAAAGAGATAAAGACAGCCAGGTACCTCTATGTACCCTGTGAAACACTGGTCTGAAAGCATATAGCCCATGCTGCCTTGCTGCCAGCAGTATCAGGCCACTGTAGGAAGAAGCTTGCCCCTGAAATACTGGGGCTCTGTAATGTGAAAGGGAGGTAAGGGGAAATTTACCCGAATCTTAAAAATTATATTTGTTAGTGCCCCAGGGAAGCCAAAACCCTAATGTCCAACTAGTCTGTCAGTGTCCCCTAAAGGAGAGGACTCTTCACAGATTCATAAAATCAAGGGTAATTCGGTTGCCCTTTTGTCCGGGGGGCTGCACTTAACAGCTTGAAAGAGACCCTACAGCAGCTAATCCTATATGCTTATTCTGTTGCCAGCAAAACTATTAGCACCTTATTAAAAGGACTCACTCTAACAGTTCACAAAACAACACTGTTTATTAATACAAGTTATGACCAATTAATGAGTTTGTTGATCATCATGACAGGGTTTGTCTATACAAACACACTTAAACTAAAGTAATAATGCCATAAAATGAGCATAAGCACAAACTCTAAAACAAAACGACAATCTACTAAAACACTATGAAGTGAAAGCAAACTCTAGTTCTTTAAAAGCAAGTAATCAGCATGCATAACTATTGGGATCACCATGTATTGGGGTCACCAAGAGTAGGGGTAAGCCCCTTAATCCCGAGCAGGGACGCAGCTTGGATTGACAGTCAGAAGAGCTCAGGCACAGCAGACACCAGAAGGCTTTGATCAGAAGGCTCACAACTTAGAAAGTTTATTCAAGATAGATAACAGACAGATCCTCATAGATCATAGTAGTAGTAAATAGTTCCTAGAAGTTCCTATTACATCATCTCACCTCACTCAGTAACATCCACACTTCTTATACCCTCTCACATCCAACATGCCACTACATTATTGGTTACCCAATTCACCTTGCATACACCACACATAACTTTAAATTTCTCACCTGATAAGAGTCCTTAATGAGGAAAGGGAAGACAGGTTCAGCCCGCCGGCCGATCCAGCAGTTTCCATGGAAATCTTCCTTCGATTTCGCCTTATTTTATACTATTTTTCTAGGTTTAAGTGGAGTTTTGAGTTACTTTAGTCATATAGCTAAATTTGGGGTAGCATGACAGGCATCTATTCTTTCTTGACAGACGGATAATAGAAATCAAAAAGGTTACCGTATTCCCATTCTGCAGGATGTTTGTGGCGCTCTCTACTGCACCATCGCCCAAAGCTTGTTCCGCGCCCCGCCCCCCCCTCGGCTGCCGCGGCGCGTACTGGGTTGCTGCTGCTGTCCGGGCTCGCCTCGGTTCCCAGCCCCACTGTGTCGTGTGCGCGCGTAGAGAAGGGCCTCCGACGGTAACGCACTCGGTGTCAGCCGCAGACGTTTGCCGCGTGATGTCCCTTTGGCACTGCAAGTCGTGCCAAGTTTGCTGCCGAGGGATGGGGGTGGTCCTACCTCGTGTAGGATGATAGTTATGAAAGCTTATTTTAGGCACACGCAGTCGATGTCCTCGGGGATTCCGGGTGTGGGGGGGTGTGTCCGTAAACAGTGAACGTCTGAGCAGTGACCGTAACGAGTTGGTTCTGCATTGGAGAAATGCAGGTCTCGATGTGCCTCGTAGTAGCATCGAAGAGGTTTCACAGCTCTGCTGTGCTCGGCTTCAGTTCTGAACCCCCAAGCTGCTTGCAGGGGTCACGGGTGCTGGGCACTAGAGCGAACCGCTTAGAGCGTGGGGAAAACAATGCAGCCGTTGCCTACGCGATGCTAACTTTAAGTTAGTTTGCCGTATAATTTTGTTATTAAAATGCTGAAGGTTAACAGTTAGGGAGGTCTTCTGCTTTGGAAGGTAGGGTTTACGCGCAATATAGAAGACAGACTCGTACTATGCACTTGCAGGCTTCCTGTGATTATGCGTTTGTTCAATACTTGAGCTCCCTGTACCGTGGGAAATGAATGGCCGCTGCTCTTGCACTTCACTAAACTCTTTGCTGATTCAGTTAAGCCGTTTGTCTCCTGCCTGTGCGTCGACCACATCCAACAGAAAAACTGCTTAGGAAACAATCAGTCCGAACTAAAACATACTGGAGGTTGTTCATCGCAAGTAGTGGCCCGTCTCCTTGTCCCCATGGTCTCGCATGCCGAATCCCAGTTCTGGAGGGGGCCCTGTAAATATGTTGTATTTTGGGTATAAAAGCATTCATATCGCGCAAGAAAAAATCAACGTTCCGACTTGCGTTTGGGCTATCTGGCAATCTGCTTCTGTAGGAGTTCAGTGGGGCAGATGGATTTGCTGAAGCCATTACCTTTCTCTGAAGCCGGTTGCATTTTAACTGTTTACTCTTCCTCCAGTGCCTCGCGTTCCATGATCTTTCACCCCAAGCTGCGGCGCTTTTCCTAGTCATGCCCGAGGAGCCAGTTATCGGGTTATCTGAAGCAGAAGATTCTGGTGAACCCGTAAGTCCTGTGGAAGCTTTCTGTATGCTCAACCGTACCTGTAATTAGTTCCTCATTTACTAGACTCCTTCCCATCCCCCCTTTTCGTCTTGATAGGGCACAGTAGGCTACTTTGGGTTTTCTGGCACTATAATCTTTTGCCTCTAGCTTGTAATGGAGTTGAGCTTTTTGACTAAAAGCAGTGATCTGAAGCAATGCTCATCTCTGGGTATGTACTTCTGGTGCAAAATGCAGTGTTGTTTTGGAGCGCAGCCTGGTGCCTATTGTCATGGTCTAGAGTAAGAGTAGTAGTACTACTTCTAACACGGAGAAGAGGGCTTGGGGGTTTTGGCAGCTCAGGGGTGAGGAAGGGTAAAGCTGGCTGAGAGGTGCTGGATGCTTTGCTTGACGAAAGTCAAGTTCCAAGACTTTGTAAACCCGCGCAAAAGGCAGCCTAAAGTTTATTTTCCGCCAGGATTGCTTATGTTGCCTGAAGATAGAATGGAGGCTTTAACCCGGAGACAAAGGCAGCTTCTGTGGCTGTTTTGTAGTCCGTTCCTGTCTAGCTTGAAAAGAACTGCCTATCTCTTTTTTTCCCCCTATGGTGTGCATAACGGGTCTTTGTAGCTTTGCTTGGCAAACGTCAGTTGCAGGCGGGCGGACGGGCGGTAATTTGAAGCGCAATGGTTGAATTGCTAGGAATTGGCTAGCTGCTTTCTCTGGGTGGTTCTCTGCTCTCGCTCCTTCCCTTCCTGCCCTCTCCCCTCTTTGCGTGTTCCTTTTTTAAAAATTTTATTTATTTATGGGATTGTACTTCCTTCTCCAGCTTCTTGGGCGTGTAATGGTTGTTGGCGAGAAGCGTGCTGCTCACCTGGGCCTGACCAATGGATTCCGGATGGTTGTGGACGAAGGGCCCGAGGGTGGGCGGTCTGCGTATCGCATACATCTACGTGTTCTGGGTGGCCAGCAGTTGGGCTGGCCGCCTGGCTAAGATTTTTGCACCGCAAGAGTTGCTGCACGTGTACAAATCGCCACCGAATGGATTTCGTCTGTTGCCCGTCACTCTGGCTGCCGTTGATGTGCAATTTTTTGTGACGTGTGTCGGTGGAAGGTAATAAAAGCTTTGAGCAGCAGTTGCACAATAAAGATTTCGCATGGGGATATCATCTCCGTCTCGCGCGTCTTACTGAGGGGAAACAGTTCTGCAAGTTCAAACGGTGTCTCCCCGGAGCGCGAGTATGTGGAACGTTTCAGCCTGTTAAGAGCGTTCCATAGATAGATAGGGATTTGCCCGGTCATTCGAAGCGTGACGCTGGAAGCGCTTAGCAGTCTCCTGCGCCTTGTAGGAAGCAAAGTCTTAGCTTTCGGGCAGTGGTACGCAAATGTACAGAAAGCCCGTGTAGGCTGCTGCTAAAACTTTAGAAGATACCGTATGTGACGCTACAGGCATGCCGTGCAAGGGTGGTTTCGGCACGGTGCACCGTGTTGGAAGCACCCAACTCCTGTTGGAGCGCTTTATCGATGGCCGTGTGATAAGGCCCCCTCGATGTCCCTTTTCTGGTGAGGAGGGATACGGTAGGAGAAAACAGTCGGTCTGACTGGCAGCGGTGGTGCTTCCATGGCACAGTGGAATCTCTCTTTTGTCAAGTTGTGTCAGCTGTCCTGGCTCTGTCCCCTCCCAATCTCTTGCCCACCCCCAGCTTGCTGGACTGTGGGAGTGGGGGTGGTTGGAGAGACAGCCTCCATGCTGTGGGAGCAGTGCTCCGCAGTAGCCGAAACACTGGTGCGTTGTCAACACCCTTCTAGCTACAACTGCAAAGCACAGCGTTGCGAGGGCTGCTATGGGGAAAGTTGCCTCCATCCCAGCCAGTCCCAAACCAAAACTGCATCACAGGGAGACAGCAAACTTCGTGTTGCTTTAACAGCTATTAAGAAAGGGAGATGGGCGTGGGAAAGCAGGGCGGTCCTTCGTTGCCCTTGAGTACTATGTTATTAGCTCTTAGTTGTGAAGAATGTGCAGGTCATTTAGAACAGGCTTGATCCTGTGGACCACGTGGGGATCGTGTGAGTAACTCTCAGCAGGAGCTTATACCTGTGGAGCGCCTTCACGGGAAGGACCATATTGGAGAAGAGTGTAAAAATACAATAGCTCAAGTTGTTAGAGCATGGTGCTAATAACACCGATGTTGTGGGTTTGATCCCTGTATGGGCCATTCACTTAAGAGTTGGACTCGATGATCCTTGTGGGTCCCTTCCAACGCAGAATAATCTGTGAAGGTGAGAGGGAGAATAATCCTTTCTTTCATTACTGGGGCATCTGAGGTGCCCACTGAAAGGCCTCTTCATCTCTTCACTATCCCCAAGCGATCGGGTGACGTTTGGTGATGCGGGCGTGTAAGTAACCCGAGGACTTTGCCTTTATTTCATCATCCCCGGGAGGAGATGGAAACGATTTACCTGAAGGAGATGGAAACTGCGCTGGTGCAGTGTTTGCTTCCTGAATGGTTGAGGTAGGTAATGTCTATTGTTCTGCCTGTGTAAACTCCCTAAGGTACCTAAACGGCGTTCCCGCTTCGG
>CM031078.1:4640348-4651081 GCA_013398505.2 Rhegmatorhina hoffmannsi
TTTCCCTTGGCTGGTTGGGGGGAGGAGGAACCCTTTCTCTCTGTCTTGGACAGTTGGCGTTTTGCCAGCTCAAACCAAGACAGAACTGTAACTGCACATGCACGTCCTCATAAGGTCCCTCACCAAGAAACATCTCCGTGGTAACTCCTGCTAAAGGGTCATCGGCAGGACGAGGGTGAGCAGCTTCTACATACGCAAGCCGCTTCCATTCCTTCAGCCAAATTAGCTGCTGAGAGAGAGTGAGTAAATAGCTTGCAAGATTCTTACAGTCATGAGGGCTATTAGTATCTGCCGTGAAGAGCCAATCTAGCACAGCACGTCCACTATCTGTTTTTATTTCTCTTTCCAACAGAGTCCTTTTTGCCTGTCGCAGCACCTTCCAGTCATGCTGCTCATATTTTGGTTCATTATTAGTTACTACAACAGGGCATGCGACAGAACCAGCAGCTGACCATTCCCCTTCCAGCAAGGCATCTCGGACAAAGCCAGTCCATCGCCCCAATCGGGGCTGTCCGGGATTCGTCGGCATTAGTTCCTTGGATTTCCGGGGGAGCGGACAAGCTGCTCCCAAGTCGTCATCCTCTGAGCTCGGAGAGGAGGTTCGATACGCTTGAAAGGCAGGCGGCAGCCTCCCGGGAAGTGATCGCGGCTCCTTCGCTTTCTCTTCAAGGGCTTTCATGGTCTGCCAGTTCGTTTCAGCCATCCGGTCTAGCAGCTCTTTCATCTGGTGTTCTAACGGAGTCAGCGTTCGTTCCTGCTCGCCTCCTGACCCCCCCGCGGGGGCGTCAGGCTCTTCTGGCGGAGAGGAAGCGGCAGGCGGAACCTGGAGGCGGCAGCTGGGACCGCCCTCCTCAGCCATGGCCCCAGCAGTCACTTCTGCATTGTCCGGCACTTCGTTGGAAGCCACGGAGCCGCTCACTTCCGCCCCAGAGGCCGCTACGCCACAGTCAGACAGGAACTTGCGCACAGACTGGTGCTGTTTCCCCGTCATACCCTTCACGGCAAAGCCATTTCCCCCTATCCCTAGGAAAGCCTTCCAGCCTTTCCCGTGCCCCGCTGCCAGGAGTGGAGGCGCCGAGGGCTCAGCCCGCTTCTCCGCGTCTGGGGCGAGCATGGTAACGGCAGCGGCCGCAACGTTGGACTCCGCTTTCATGTCTCTTAACACGGTAATCACTGTTCTCCACGTCCACTCCAACCCTGACGTCTGCTTACTTTTTCCTTGTATATGCAAATCCCACATCAAGTCTCTGACTGACCTCCAGTGCTCCCACATAAACAGCATGGGGGGGCTTTGAAAAAAACCCTGTTGGCGTGCCCATGCCACGAGCTTTTCAAAAAGCTTCTCGCTGACTGCACCCCCTCGCCTGGCGAGGATACTGAGCACAAGCCGCTTGGCAGCCACGAACTCTGTGTCCATTTTTCCCGTTAACTCAAAAAACAATAGGGGGAAAAGGAATGCTCCTTCCTACCTCAGCCACGGCCTCCTCAGCTTCTCAGCTGATCCCTCCTATCTGCCTCCTCGGCCTTAACTCAGTGCAGAACTCCTGCTGCCAAGAGGCCCCCTTGCCTTGGTCTCCCTCCGATCGCAAAGGCAGCTCCTCGCTGTCCCAGCCCACGATTCTCCACCATTTAAAGTAAGGAGCCACAAGGGTACGGCGTGGAGTCAAAAATTCTCCTCACAGAGGTAATCATCAATGCTCAGTTTATTGTTTATTACATACTTTCTTATATCTCATACTTCTAAAAACACGTGAATAATGCAAGTGTACTATTGGCTAAGAGTTACTGTCCAGCGCCTCCGTGCCACTGTCTCTGCCTGTTTTGCACGGTCACCTGCATCTTGCTATCTGTCTGCTGGTATTATTTGCCACAAGTTTTGTTTACTTTAGACATGGACTCAAGGCCTCTGAGGGCTCACTGCAACCTGCACAGGCAGGGTTGTGCAAGCAGGCTTCTAGCAGCATGCTATGGCCCGTGCTGTTCAGATATTCCTCAACAGTCACCCATGTCCAGAAAAGAAAATCAAAGACTAAATCAGTTTGTATAGTGAATGACGAGGAAGAGGCAGGACCTTCACATCCAGCAGAAGAAATGGAGCCAGAAATCATCACTCGTTCACTATCCCTGGGTGAGCTGTGTGAGCTGCGGAGAGAGTTAACACAACAGGCAAGTGAGTCCATCTTGACCTGGCTGCTCCGTATCTGGGACGCTGCAGCTAATGATACAATTCTAGATGGGAATGAAGCAAGGCAGCTGGGATCCCTGTCTCAAGATGTGGTCATTGATCAGGGGATTGGAAAGAGGCAGGAAACTCAGCCTCTGGTGGCGACTGTTGTCAAGCATGAGGGAGAGATACCTTTGTAAGGAGGACAGTGGAACACAATGGAACAAGGTATCCAGTGCTTAAGGGAATTAGCCATACTGGAGATAATCTTTTCAGAAGATGAAAAATTCCATAAAAGTCCAGACAGTTTACAGTGCACATCCCAGATGGGGTTAAAATTTGCACGGCTCAGGCCAGAAATGTGTTCCTGCTGCTTAGCAATGTTGCAATTGAGGGAAGTAGAGGACAAAGTAGGCATATGGGTTAGTAAACTCAGGATTTATGAAGACACTGTCACTTCTCCATTATGAGCCCATGTCTCATCTGGGGAAACAAAACTGGCCAAACATGTCCGAAGCCTGGAAGAGAAGATTGAAGAGGGCCACCAGAAACTAAGACAGGAAATTAAGGAAGGAATCTTCCATATCTTGCCAGGACACATGAGATTCTCTGCCATCAGGAGCAGGCATCCCACAGCTAAGGTGAAAGGGTACACTCCACGTGACAATCTATGTTTTTACCACCATGAGCATGGAGAAGATATGAGGAAGTGGGATGGAAAACCCATCTCGTCCTTAGCAGCACGGGTACGTGAACTGAAAAGAGAAACAGCTACCACAAGGAATTCTTCAAGGATAAATGCTGCTCCTTCTACCCATCATGCCACTGATGCCACATGGAGTAAGTGGATCGCTTTGATCACACAGATGACTTGGATAGGGAATCCTAATCTCCCTGGTATTTTGGAAATCATCACCAGCTGGCCAGAAGGTGAGAGTTTTGGACTATCCTCTGAAGAAGAAGAGGAGCAAGTGACATGAGCTGAGGAGGCCTCACCATATAACCAGCTACCAGAAGATGAAAAGCAGTATGCTCTCTTCACAGATAGTTCCTGTTGCATTGTAGGCACAAACTGGAAATGGAAAGCAGCTGTATGGAGTCCTACACGTCGAGTGGCAGAAGCGACCGAAGGACAAGGTGGATCAAGTCAGGTTGCAGAGCTGAAAGCTGTTCAGCTGGCTTTGAATATCACTGAATGAGAGAAGCGGCCAAGACTCTACCTCTACACTGACTCGTGGATGGTGGCCAATGCTCTGTGGGGATGGCTGGAGCGATGGAGAAAGGCCGGCTGGCAGCGCAAAGGGAAACCCATCTGGGCAGCTGAGATGTGGCAGGACATCACTGCCCGGGTAGAGAAGCTGAGTGAGAAGGTCCGTCACGTAAATGCTCACGTACCCAAGAGTCGGGCTAATGGAGAGCATCGTAACAAGCAGGTGGATCGAGCTACCAGATAGGTCTGGATTGGCAGCACAAAGGACAATTATTTCTAGATCTGTTGCCTTAGGATTTTAGATACTTTTAGATTTTATATACTTGTAGATTTTATATAGTTATATTGCTTCTTATACTTGAAATATTAGCTGGCAGCTCCTAATCCCTGTGCTCATGGATTCTGTCTTAAGGGTCAGATAACAGTTAGAACATCTTGCCTGAAATTCATGTACCAACACTAGGATAATAAGATACTGCTCTAGTCAAAACAAAAGAGAGGACCCAGGAACCTTGGAAGAACTCCAAATAGGAAAAAGAGGCGTGATGATGAAGAAGATGATGAAGTAAGGGGTCTTGGGACCCCAGAACCAATTCTAAGGGGGTGTGTCAAGGGGCAGACCCAGGGGTGGCTCAGAGAGTGACACCAAGGTGGCCTGAGAGTAGACAATACTTAGATTGGATAAAACCTTTAGTTATGATAATTAAGTAGTGTTATAAATTGTAAGATTTCTATGCTGTAGCGCATGCGTCAATATTTTGTAGACCTGAAAAGCTTTTCAGTAAAGAGCTGTTTTCTACCTTTACCCAGATTAATATTGTCTTAGAAAGTTCTTCAATTTTAGGCAGCAGTTTTGGCGACTCCAGACGGGACCCAGGACCTGTGATATTCTCTGGATCAACAAATTTCATCCATGAGAGATTCTCTGCCAGCATTCATTTTAATGAATTTCTCTCATAGACCTGAGGAAGTCCAGCTCCTAAGGACCCCAAAATATAGAAGGGTGAAATAAAAACCAGTTCTTTTTTGTTGTTATTTGCTAGCATTTATAATGTATTTTTTCCGGAAATTTATTGAGACCAGTGTTGCAGGATCCCTTGGTATTGGGAGAGTGTCAGTTTTTCTTCCTGGTCTCAGAGGCGGAGGCTCAGCCCAGAGAAGGGGTTTGATTAGTGAAAAGTTATCTGCTTACTTTGTGGTGTGGATTAGCCAGTGTTTTGTTGCATTTTGTTTGGGGTGCAGTTTGGCCTGACCCATTCGGGGATGGGCCAATGCTTGACACGGTCTCCTTCGTGGCTTTCGCATTGCGGGTTTCAAGTGGAAGGAGGAGCAGCCTTGGGACTGATGCTGCCGCTGCCGTCTCTGAGTTTATCTGGCAGCACTGTGCCAGTGAGAAAAGCAGGGCAGGGCGGCTCGACCGTGCCATAGGCAGTGCAAGCCTGGACCCCTCAGGGCAGCACCGTTGGTCCCGAAGCCTGTGAGCAGTGTGGCTCTGTCGTGCCCTGGGCAGCTCGGGCAGTGTCTGTTTCCATTCGTGACCACCCTCGCCTCCCCTCCCCGCCTGAGAAGGGGGGATTCTGCTGAAACCGTGGGGGAAGGCGCCGCAGGAGGCAGCAGGAGGCTGCTGAGAACTTGTTGTAACCAAGGAAATGCAACTCAGGTTTCAGAGCCACTGTGAGAGGGGCACTTCTGCTTCCTGGCTTTGTAAGCCACAGAAAGCAACTCCAGCTTTAGGCTTGGTGCTGGCACATTGTATTACACTGGTGTTGCTAGGGGTTGTTATGAGATCCAGAAGCTGCAGGTTCAAATCCCCAGAGAGAAATTTTTCATCTGTTGTTTGAAAATTTTTTTTCTTACTTTAATATTACAACACTGGTGCTGTCTAACTGGGCCTGAGACCTCCCCGGATAGACAAGAATTAATCAGGCTAACCACATATATCTGGCCGTTGTATAGATTAGAGGGAGGAGAAAAATGGCCAGATCTTGGATCCTTGAAAATGAAAACAATTTTACAGCTCATGTCTTTTTTTATGAAAGGAGGAGAGATGGAGAGATATCTTGTGTGCAGAATTATTTTTACAGTTTCTAAACTTTCCAGAGTGGAGGAAAGAATGGGAGTTTGATAAACCTGCTGAGGTCAAGCATTCGGTTATGGTGTTAGAAGGAGATAAAAAAAAGCCTCGTAAAAAGAAAGGTAATTCGGCTAGTGAGATTTATGCTGGGAACTTAAGCGATGATTTAGATCTATATGTTGCTCCAGATACGCGTGAGGAAAGTAGTCCAGCTGCCAGAGCAGCTGCTGCTGCTGCAGGAGCAGCAGGGTCAGGAGGAAGTGTGGACGGGAAGGCAGCCACCATGACAGATGTCGGGGGGCCGCCCACCCGATGTCCGCCTTCGTGGACAGGGCTGGTACTTCTGCTTCTGCTGCGTACCCTGGTACCTTGAAAAGAAAGGCATTTCCAGCTGCTGTGAGGAGGGAGAAGCAGGGCCTTCCCCCCTTTCCCCCCCCCAGCAAGGAATGGAAACTGCCAGCAGCCTTACCGACACAGAATTAAATCCCTATACAGACGATGGAAGCTGGGATGATGACAGCTCTCAGGAAGAAGTCACCTCTAATAGTACTAGCGAGCCCATGGCAAGTTAAGCCTCAGTTGTCAAAAAGGAAATTGAAGTAGAAGTACCTGTAACAACTGGAAAGAAAAGAGGAAAAAGGGCTCGTGAAGCCATGGTAGCCCCTAACCCTGTAGCTCAAAACACCAGAGCTAAAAAGGGTGCTCAAAATACCAAAACTGAAGAGGGAGATACTATAATAGAAGCTCCCTTGAGACAGGCCAAGAGTAGCCAGAGCCCTGTTGTAATACAGGCTCCCTTTGGATTGAAAGAGTGGAAAGCTTTAGCCAAACTGTATAGGGAGAATCCAGACAAGGTGGCTGATTGTATTGAAAGAGTTATTAAGTCACAAAATCTAGACTAGGATGATTTAGAGGTTGTAATGGATATATTACTTGATAAAACAGAAAAGGAGATGGCTCAACGGGCTGCTAGAACACAGATTCAAGCACAAATAACAGCTGGAACCCTTCAAGGGCAGGTTGATGAGGTCTTCCCTTTACAGAACCCAAAGTGAGACCCCAATGTGCCAGCTCAGATACAGAAGTTGCAGATCTATCGGCATTGGGTAGTGTATGCTGTAAAGAATCCTATTCCAAAACCAATAAATTGGTCAAGATTATATGAGGTGAAACAGGCAAAGAATGAATCCCCAACTGACTTCTTGAACAGATTAAAAGAGGTCGCATGGCAATATACAGATGTGGATCTTGAATCAGATTTAGGGAAAAAACACCTGATCTATTTATTCATAGGCCAATCTGCAGATGATATAAGGAAAAAGCTGCAAAAGTCAGGTGAAAGGGAAGATCTTGGTAAATTATTGGATATAGATTGGACAGCGTATCGAAACAGGAATCCAAAAGATGGGGCAAAAATAATGGAAGTGATCAAGAGTGACCACTGTAAGCATAAGAGTTACAAATACAAGTACCTGGTTAGTAAGAGGAACTATCAAGAAAGGGTGCCTAGAAAGGTTATTTCTGCCCCTCTGGTTCAGTGTGCCTTTTGCAATAAAACAGGACACTGGAAAAGGGAGTGTCCTGCCTTAAAGAAAAGAAGATTCTCAGAACCTACTCCACAGCTAGCTGTGGATAAGGACTGATGGGGACTGGAGGATTCCTCCCCAGAAGAACCTCTGATTATAGCAAAGCTGGGAAAAAAAGATGTGCAATTCTTGGTGGATACGGGAGCAACATATTCCATGTTAAACACTTCAGAAGAGAAACTAAGTCATGAAACTGCAAAAGTGGTCAGTGCCACAGAGGTAAGCAAAACAAGACCTTTATTCCAACCTTTGAAATTCAAGTTGGGAAAGCACTGTGTAACTTACCAATTTCTCTATTTGCCAAACTCTAATAAGCCTTTAATATAAAGAGACTTCTTGGAAAAATTAGAAGCTGAAATTAAATTCAGTAAGGGGGATATAAAAGTCATAGTTCCAGAGACTAAATATGTTGAAGCAGCTACCTTTTTCATACAAGAGGACCACGACGAGATTCCCCCAGGGGTTGAGAATGCTGTCATCTGTATAGTGTGAGCTAGCGATTGTCCTGGAAGGTCCAAAAGAGCAGAACCTGTAAGCATTGCACTCAAACCAGGAGCAACACTGGTAAAACAAAAACAGTGCCCTTTGAATCTAGAGAGTCGTAAAAGATTACAACCTATAATTGAAAAGTTTCACAGACTAGTGAGAGACTCACAGACTATTCTGAATTGGAAGGGACCCACAAGGATCATCGAGTCCAACTCATCGAGTCAATGGCCCACAAGTTCCTTAAATTCGGATTATTGGTAGAATGCGAATCCAAATGCCTAAGGGCAATTGACAAAATAACAGAAGACATTCACCCAGTAGTAGCTAACCCCCATACCCTTCTGTCACGTGAAAAGGAGGGGGCAGAAATGCAAAGATTTCTTGTCCCACCTGTATTAATATAAAGTTATTAGCTATAAGTGTCCTCAGAACAATCAAAGCTTTATCAACCCAGCACTGCCTGCCTGACACTGGACAGAACACAGGCTGGAAAGATTTGCGACTTTCCTATGAGGACCACACTTTAGCCAGGGAGATCTTTCCCTATGAAGATATTAGCTATAAGCGTCCCCAGAACATCAAAGCTTTATATACCCCAGATCACCTGGTCTGCATCTGACTTAGAGACAACGCTGGACAGCACACTGCCTGGAAAGATCTTTGATACTCTGAGACCACACTTAATAAATAGCAAGACAGAACATTCTCTATAGCAGGTCCTGAAATAACTTTTATTAATACAAGTATGTGACAATGCTTATATGGGTTGCTTAGTCGATGATAACGTTTTACTGCATGATTACCCCTTACTATTAGAAAAACTCCAATCACCAGAAATACTCTACATAAAGCAGCGCAACAACCTAAACCTGAATGCCGAACGTAAACAGCAACACCACATTACAGAACTCAAGCAGCATTCCCCCCCACAACAGACTTAACTAGTAACACAACCTAATTACCAGAAACACAACAGCTTAACACCAAATTTAACACAAAGCAAAAGCAAGCAAACTACTAATAATGAACAACAAAAAACCCCTGCAAGTACAAACAAGATATATATATACCCTTGACCTATAGCAAAGTATAATTAGAAAGGCATAAGAAAACAGAGTAAGAATTAGTTGCTCACCCCTATGATGTCCGATGGGGGTAACCTACACAATATCTGAATTAGAACTTTACAATACAGTGTGCTCTTATACTATGGAGATTGTCCAATATCAGTGGAGGTAACCTATGAGTTAGGTGTTTCATGATTACCCAAATCGTAATATACAATACAATTATTAGAATGAAAAGCAAAATTGTTAATGTCAATAATACAATAACAAGATGAAGCATCCTGTTGAATTTCCTGCTAGGGTTTGGCTGCTGCTCCTCCAACTGTTAACAGGTGAGTGAGAGGTGAGGCTTGCTGGTTAGCAGGGGGTTGAGAAAGCTTTAAAAAAATCTCTGGGGAGCGCGGCAAACAGGGGCATGGCACGGCAGTGAGAGCGTGGCACAGCAGTTTGTTCGGCAGTTCCCACAGGCAGGGCGAGCAGGCAGGGTATAAGCCTAGGTGTTTTGTGTTGGTTTTGTTTGTTTTGGGGTTTTTTTGTTTGTTTTGGGGCTTTTTGGTTGGGTTTTTTTTTCCCACAACTCAAGGCAGTCATGAAAAATAAAAGCCGTTGCTGCTGTAACCAGTAGAGGTGTGTCAACACAGACAGAACCCTCTAAAAAGGATGCAGCCACTCAGGCCTCTGGCTGCACAGACAGAGCCTGGAACTGCTACCGGAGGACAGTGTGAGTAGCACATGCATGTGATGTGAGCAGGTGAACGATTTGCAGTGTCTTTAGGCAGAGCTAAAGGAAGAGGTGGAAAGGATCAGAAGCATAAGGGAGAGTGAAAGGGAAATTGACTGGTGGAGTCACACCCTTTTGACTCCTAAGGAAGCCCAGCAGGAGGTGGTGAAGCCCTGCCCCTCCTGCCATCAGGCAGATAGAACAGATCATATGGATAGAAAGGAATGGAAACAGGTGCCTGGTCGTAGAGGCAAAAAAAACCCCTCTCAACCCCTTTCACCTAAGGGGGTGCCCTTAAAAAACCGGTATATGGCCCTGGACTCAGAAAGTCTGATGGAAGACAGTCAGGAGGAAGATCTGTCTGCAAGGTCTTCTGGTTACCCCCTGTCTGCCAGACGGATTACAACTACAGATACGAGGAAAAAGAGAAGGGTTGTTGTAATCGGTGACTCCCTTTTGAGGGGAACTGAGGGCCCTATATGTCAGCCAGACCCATCCCACAGGGAGGTTTGCTGCCTTTCCGGGGCCAGGCTGAGGGATATTACTAGAGAGACTTCCTAAGCTAATTCAACCCTCAGACTATTACCTGCTGTTGGTTGTCCAGGTTGGAAGTGATGATATCAATGAAAGAAGTACCAGGGTAATTAAAAAAAATTTAAGGCACTGGCCTGATCACTTCATGGGACAGGAGCACAGGTAGTAATTGTCTCAGTTCCTGTGCTAGCTGGGATGAATGAGGAGATAAATGAGGAGAGGTATAGGAAAGCCCAGCTTACCAATAGGTGGCTTAGGGACTGGTGCTACCGTCAAAATTTTGGGGGTTTTTTGATCATGGGGCAAACTCCATGTTGCCCAGTCTCGTCAAACCAGATGGGCTTCATCTGTCTAGGAAGGGCAAAAGAACTGTAGGCCATAAAATGGTAGGGTGGGTTAGGAGGGCTTTAAACTAGGCTTGAAGGAGGAAGGGACTGAAACCATGCTCTCCAGAGATAAGCCTAAGGGTGTAGAGCCTGAGCTGAGAGTAAAATCAATGGTCCAGCTGAAGTGCATGTACACCAATGCACGCAGTATGGGAAACAAACAAGAGGAGCTGAAGCCATAGTGTAGCAGGAAAACTATGACGTAGTTGCTATCACAGAAACATGGTGGGATGACTCGCATGATTGGAGTGCTGCTATGGGGGGCTACAAGCTCTTCAGAAAGGACAGGCAGGGAAGCAGAGGTGGAGGGGTGGCTTTATATGTTAGTCTCTTGACTCTGTTGAACTTGAGGTCAGCAGTGACAAGGTTGAGTGCCTCTGGACCAGAATCAGGGGGAAGGCCAACAAGGCTGACATCCTCATGGATGTCTGTTACAGACCGCCCAACCAGGATGATGAAGGAGATGAATTATTCTACAAGCAGCTGGCAGATGTCTCAAAAT
>CM031079.1:95201-107041 GCA_013398505.2 Rhegmatorhina hoffmannsi
GGGGGCCCTGCCCTGTGTCCCTGCACAGCTCTGGGCATTGTGGGGGCCCTGCCCTGTGTCCCTGCACAGCTCTGGTGGTTGAAGGGCCCTGGGGTGTCCCTGCACAGCCCTGGGCATTGTGGGGGCCCTGCCCTGTGTCCTGCACAGCTCTGGGCAGTGTGGGGGGCCCTGCCCTGTGTCCCTGCACAGCTCTGGGCAGCGTGGGGGCCCTGCCCTGCCCTGCCCTGCCCTGTGACCCCAGCCCTCCAGGTGCCACCAGCTGAGGCTTCCCAGCAGCGACGCTGGAGCTTCAGGCTTAGGGACAGGGACAGGTGGCAGGTGCTGGTCCTGTCCTCTGTGGGACAGCTCTGCTTTCAATGGCTCTCACACTCTAGCAGGTCATTTCTTTAGTAAAGAAACGTGTCTTCAGCAGGTCCCTCAAGCACCAGAGTTATTCTGCCTAAAACCACCGAGACTTCTGCTCCGATTTCTGTCTCTTTGGGATTCTTCTCTCACATGTCACCAGAGAATGTAATTATCTATTTGGAAAGACAAGTGGGGTCTCCTATGAGGTCTTTACATAAAGTGCTTAAAACAGTCACCAGCTCTGTCCAGCCAGGCTGTGCTTTGTGAGGATCAATGTATTTCCCTCTGTGTTGGTACAAATCTGGCTGGTGTGTCCACACTGTTCTGCTGCTCTAAAACACCAAAGTAAACGAGCCCAAGGCTTTCAACCTCTGAATTAAGATGTGCCTGGGACATCCTGAAAATCTTCCTGAAAGCATCTGGTGGTTTAAAGGCTCTAATTAAATTCAGCAGCAGATACAGGATCAGCATTTTCACGGTTTAAAGGGTCAGAGAAGAAAGTACAGTCAGAAGCACCAAACAAGCGATTAATGAGATTCCAAAAAATGTCAGGGCTGGCAGAGGCCAGCAGGACCGAGAGCTGGCTGGGGGCTGGTGCAGGATGGGAGCCCTCTCCAGCCCCAGTGGAGTGTTGCTGGCAGGGGAGGGGACTGCCTTAGGCAGCATCATCAGACCAGACTCCCACTGCCAGGCTGGAGTGGCAGAGCTGGGCAGAAGGTGCTCATTTCTGCCCTGATCCCCCACACTCACACGGAGCTTCCTTGGGGTGCTGGGGCCAGCAGGGCTTGCACCTGCCCTGGGGCTGGCACTGGGCTGGGCACAGGAGCAGTGGGGTACAGTGGGGCCCAGAGCCACACGGGGGATGGCACAGCACCGTTGCCCCAGATCTCCCTGAGAACCCTTTGCAGGGTGTTATGATGGCCGGGGCAGAGCAGCAAATCCCCCCTCAAGAGGAGCCTGATCCTCACCCTACTGGAGGCGGCTGTAGCTGCTCCCTGCCAGCACCTCGCTGGCTCATCCCTCCAAGCCCCAGCTGTCCCTGTCCCCAGACACCAGGGCAGGCCTGGGGAGGCAGGGGCAGGAGGGGGCAGGGCCACAGTGGGTACACGTCACCGGGCACGCAGCTCTCCGGGAGCTTATCCCTGGGGACAGGTCACAGGGGAGCCTGGAGCAGGGGGGGCAGGCAGGCAGCACAGACTCTGCTCCAGCTCTCAAGAAAAGGGAAAGAAAGTCTTTCTCCAACGTCTCTCTCCAACATCTTGCACTAAACCTTTCCCCTAAGGCTGTTGAAGCCCCAAGGCAGCAGCACTGCCCGTGCGTGCCCGCGTGCTGATGCGTGTAGGGACGTGCTTGTGCTCATGGGTGTGCACAAAGGCACCTGTGCACGTGTGGGAATGGATGTGCACATGTCTGTGTGTCTGTCTGGGTGTGTGCAGGACAGCAGAGGAGCAGATTAAAGGGTTAGGTCACATGGTAGCTACTGCTGGACAGGCCCTACCTGGGATTTGGGTTCTTACTGTTAATAGGATCGCTGGAGCTCAAGGCCGTCATCCCATCAAGATAAATGTCTCCAGTGCCCACTTTTAAGCAATCTGAATTCAATTAGGCTAATTGGAAAACAAGTAAAGAAGGATTGCATTAATATAGCCTTATAACATGAACCTTCACTCCCTCCCTCAGGAGGGGTGGCTGAGCACGGCGAGCCTTAAACGCCCGTGCCCTCACCCATGGTGTTCCCAGCAGAAAAGGCTCCCCAGCTACCAGAGCAGCTACAGCCTATTCCATACCCACAGCCCAGACACTGGGAAAAAAACACAGCTGGCTCTTCTGGAGCAGGAAAAAAAAAAAAAAATCTCACCAGAAAAAAGAAAAATCTCACCAGAAAAAAGAAAAATCTCACCAGAAAAAAAAGAAAAATCTCACCGGAAAAAAAAGGAAGGTACGAGCAACGCAGCGGCAGGAGGAGGCAGCGGCTTCCTCGGGCATTGTGTTTCCAAGAAGGTTCTTAAAAACTGCACAACTTGGAGTTTCTGGGGAGGGAAAAACAAAGCCATTTTTTCCCAGTTTTTAACAATCTGTTGGATTACACAGGGCATGCAAACTGCAGGAGGGTCCAGGTTCCTTCTGGATGAACATTTCCCTCCTTCCCTTGCTTGCCCTCTGCTGATTTGCTGCCTGACCTTGGAAGCCCCATTTCTCTTTCAGGGAGCTCCTCCCTGCTGCATATCTTTGGCTGCAGAGCGATGTCCCCCACCTGCAGTGTGACTTCAGCTTCAAACGTCTGCTCTGCCAAGGCTGTCATTATTTCAGCTTGATCTAAAGGAAAGGCAGGAGCAAAGGAAGGAAGAATCTGTGGCATGTGATGGTGCTGGTTTCATTGTGTGAAGCCACGGACCATACACAGGTCTCAACAGCACCAGCAGGATGAAATCTGGTCCCATTTAGTCTTCAGGAAGGAGGTACAGGAGACAGTTGCACTTCAGAGACTGTCCAGCTTGAGAATTTCTGTTGGTTTCCAAGCATAATTTCAGCAGTAATTGTAATCACACATTGAGTTAAAAAAACAAAAAGCTGATGAGTGGAAAGCAAGTGACAAATCCTGTTTCATCCCCTAAGGAACACTCTCAAATCTGACTCTGATAGACACTGTAAATATCCAAAAGTAAAGTCTTTGCAAAGATCAGTGTCTGAGGCTTTGTATTAACAAGACCCAGGTCCCAGAGGACTGTGGCAGAAAGGGATTCAACTGACAGCCAGTCCCTTAGACCCAAAGGGAGATGTTGGGTTACCTTTCTTTGTTCTAAATTCTGTTATCAGAGAACCATCAGACCTCCTTCCTCCCCGGAGCATTGTGATGCCTCACCCGAGTGTCTGAGGTGTGGCAAGAGAGAAAAGACAGATGTGGAGCTGGAAGAGTCAGATCTGTCTCTGCCCTGCTACAGGATTATGGGATTTTTTCAGGCATTTTTTTCCAAATGAGGACCAAGGGGGCTGCTTCCTCTTTCAACACTCCACCCCCCTGCACGAAGGATGCTACAGCGACAACTTTGCTTCATATGGAAAATAATCCAACTGCTGCTGAGAGAAGAGGAACCTTCTGGCTAGGAAAATCTCTTGTGTCCTGTGTGGGACTCAAGCACCGCCTTCAAGGGTTTCTTTGCTGCACGTTCACGTTGTGATTAACAGCAAAAAAACCGGAGCTTTGCCCCAGTCACCGAGAATTGTGACAGGCACCATCTGTGGCTCATGATTTTTGCTCCTTCGGCTCACTTTGTATCAAAAACGACTCCCAAATTTGTCCAGGGCTCCTGGAAGGAAGGGCATGTTTTGTGCTGGTTGTTGCTGTAAACCCAGAGCTCCGAATTAGAAGAAATTAGGGACATAGCACAGTTCATTCATCTTCACTAATAGAGTTCTTGGGAAATACACATGTAGATTAAGGGAACACAATGGCCCCTGACTGATTGCTTTGAGTGCCCTCCAATGCCCCTACAATGGTATTGACTTGCTTTTTATATCGTGCACAAAAGCCACACTAACCTTTTCTTGTCTCTTCTGATGGCCTCTTCCCTCTTTGAAAAGGGATGGCTGAGTTCTTTCGGCCCTGAGTCACTCCCCCACTCCCCAGCAGGCAGTGAAGGAAAGGCTCACCTGGAGCTGGAAAAAGCCACGCACTTCTAAAGCTGGACATAAGACCATAAATCTGCAAAAGGTGCGGGCACTGCCAGAATAAACCGCTGCCAGTGTGGGAAGTGATTCTTCTGGAAAAATCTACACAAACCACAGCCCGTTTTGGTAGGAGAGGAAGTAAAAGTGAAGATTTATTGAGTGAGGTCATACCTTTTATTAGACCAGCAAATATATCTGGAGGAAGCAGTAGCATCGATGGCGGTTTTCATTCACACACACTCTCCTCAGGCTTCAAATGGAAGCATCTTCAAAGCTAAGTGGAGGTTCAAAAGCACCCTGGATGTTGCTGTGTTTGGCCCTTAAGCCACCTGGGACAGAACACAGCTCATGCCTCAGGAGCTGGGAAGTGTTAGAGTAAAAAGTGATGAAGTGATGGAAAGAGCAAAGCAGCAAAAATATTGATGCAGGAGACATGATGCCATTGCCTGGTTGGTGCTGTGCTGCATCCACGTCTTCCACCAAGCTCTCTGCCTCACCTCCAAAACCATTTAGTACATCCCCCATGAAGCCATGCCCTGCCTGCTCCCTCCCAGCCCCATTCGTGCCCTGGAGACAGGCTCACAGAATCGGCTCTTCTCACAGGCTCTGTCCTGTACGGGCATCTTGGAAAACTTCCTCACGAATATCGCCTAGCGGGGCTTGGGAAGCCTTAAAGGATGAGTCCACCTCCTTCAGGTGTCTCCGGCATCCCTCCTGCCCACAAGCGCCTGGTCTGTGAAGTGCCCTTGGCGGCAGCCGGGCGCAGGACGAGCGTCCCGCAGGGCACCAGCGCAGCAGCGTTTACCCCAGTGCCCCTGACCCGGCCCGGTACCGCCGATTGTCCCGGGGGGCAGCTTTCGAAGGGCCGCCGTAAAACCGACGCACGTAAAAGGCGGCCGGGAGGGATGTGCGCCAGAGCCGTCGAGCAAGAGAAACGCGGCGAGGCTCCGAGAGCCGCCGCACAGCGCGGAGAGGCGCCGGGTAGCGGCTGCCCTCCGGCCCGGGACTCCCTCGCTCCCGCCTTTCCCCAGCCCCTTCGCTGAGCCCCCTTTACCGGGCCCGGCCGCCGCGCCCACAGCAGCGTCTCCCGCGGCTCCCGCCGTCCCGGGTCGGTCCCACCGCGCCCGGCGCGCCTCTCGCCGCCCGTCCCACCGCGGTTTCCGACAGCACTGGCCCTGTCCCGGGGCTCCGGCTGCGGGGTTCGCCGGGGCGCCCTGCCCGAACCAGCCCCCGGGTGCAGCGGGGGCCGGCCCGTCCCTCCTCGAGCGCCCCGGTTGGCCTCGCCCGGCGCCGTCTGGGGCCGGGGCCGGGGCCGGGGCCGGCGGGGCGGGGCGGGGGGGCCGGCGGGGGCCGGGGGACGCCCTGCCTCCCCCTCCATGCCGGAGGGGCGCGGGGGCCTCGCCTTCCTTCTCGCCCACCGCCCCCCGGCACTCCTCCCCCGCCCCAAGGAGGCCAGCCCGCCCGGCGGCGCCGTGCCAGAGCTGCCCGCGCCGCCCCGGGGCCGGGCGGGACCGCAGCGCCGCGCCGGGGCCCCGGGCCGGCCGCCCCATGCACCCGCCCGGCGCCCCGCTCGCCATGGCCGAGGGCGCCTTCTCGCTGTCCGCCCCGGCGGCGCGAAGCCCCGGAGGGAACCCGTCGAGGCTGCACAGCATCGAGGCCATCCTGGGGTTCACCAAGGAGGACGGGCTGCTGGGCGCCTTCCCGCCCGACGGCACCGCCAAGGAGGCGGACCGGCGGGGGCCCCGGCATTGCCTTCCCAAGATGCCCGGAGAGCCGCCGCCGGCCGAGCCCCAGGGCCGCGCCGAGCGCTTCCAAGGTGAGCGCGGTGGGCGAGGGTTGGGGGGCGGGCGGGCGAGCGCCGCTCCTCCGCACCCTCGGACGGGCCCTGCGGGGAGATCCAGCCCGTGACCCGTCTGTCTCCCCCTCGCAGAGCCGTACTGCCCCGGCAGCGCCAGCCCCGAGCTGCCCGCCGGCAGCAGCGGCGAGGGGAAGCCGTCGGACGAGGAGCAGCCCAAGAAAAAACACCGGCGGAACCGCACCACCTTCACCACGTACCAGCTCCATGAGTTGGAGCGCGCCTTCGAGAAGTCCCATTACCCCGACGTGTACAGCCGCGAGGAGCTGGCCATGAAAGTCAACCTGCCCGAAGTTCGCGTCCAGGTAACGCCCGGCCCAGCCCTCCGCGACGGCCCGGCCCCGCCGGCCCCCAGCACCGGGAAGCCACACACGGGACGGCCCAACCCGGCCCGGTGCAGCCCGGCGTTCCCGGCGGCCGGAGCAGCACCCATCCGGAGCGCGGGTCCGTGACCGCAACACGGTCCCGGCCCCGGCCCCGGCCCCGGCCCTGGCCCTCTCGCCCCGGCCGGTGTGTGGCTGAGCGGCCCCGCTGGAGCGCCGGGCGCGGCTGCCGCACGGCCCCGGTCCGGCCCGGCCGGCGGGACAGCGCGGGTCTCGGGGTCGGTTTCCGTCGGACAGCGGCCCTTCGAGCGGCACGCCCCAGCCCGGGGCCGCCGAAACCGCTGTGCGCCGGCTGGACAGGCGGGCCAGCTCTGCCGCGGGGCTGTTTTCGACCCCTGCGGGGCACGGGAAAGGCCTGAACCCACCAAACTCCTTTGTGCCCCTTCTCGGCACGGCACAGCACATCGCCAGCTGCGTGCTTGCCTCTCTGTGTTTCATGTGCATCGCTGCACCCACCCAGGGGCGAGCCTCTGCCACTGCCTGGGGCCCGGCTGATACGGCTCTGCTTGCAGGTGTGGTTTCAGAATAGACGGGCCAAGTGGAGGCGGCAGGAGAAGCTGGAGGTGACCTCCATGAAGCTGCAGGACTCGCCCATCCTCTCCTTCAACCGCTCGCCGCAGGCAACACCCATGGGTCCTCTCAGCAGCAACCTGTCCCTGGAGACGTGGCTCAGCCCCCCAGTGCCCAGCAGCACGGCCCTGCAGACCCTGCCTGGCTTCGTGGCCTCGCCACAGAGCCTGCCCGGCAGCTACACACCACCACCCTTCCTGAACTCTCCTGCGGTGACCCACGCGCTCCAGCCCCTGGGGGCCATGGGGCCACCGCCACCTTACCAGTGTGGGGCCACCTTTGTGGACAAGTTCCCCTTGGATGAGGCAGACCCGCGCAATACCAGCATTGCCGCCCTGCGGCTGAAGGCCAAGGAGCACATCCAGTCCATTGGCAAGCCCTGGCAGACAATCTGAACTCCCTCTCAGCACCTGGGAGAAACCCATGGGGAAGGCCTGTCCCAGGATGACTGAGGGACACCCTTACCCTGCCTTGGCTGCCCCAGATGGCCGAGCACGGGAGGGCTGTCCCTTGCACCAGCCTTTCCTCCACGCCTTGACTTGCTTTGTATTTTGTGGTCCCTTTAATTCCCTTTTCAACATGTCCTGAAGAGTTAGGGGCCTGATCATAGCTTTAGGAAAAACCATCTCTTTTGTTCTCTCTCCTTGGCTGGATCCTTTAGTCACAATAAAAGCTGCAGTAGGGCAAAGAGCTGTGTAAGGCACCTGGGAGCCCAGGTATCCTGCCATACCTGGGGAGGGATTCCTGCTTTTGCACCATTAAATGGCACCACCTGCATGGAGGCTGTGCATTGTGTTTCTGCACTCAGGTGGGCTGCTTGGGTTGGACCCTGCACTGCCCGTTGTGGGCGAAGGGGTGGGAGCTGCCTGGCTGTGAACTCTCCTACCTCCAACAGCAGGACCTTACCCAAGCTGCTGTGGCACTGGAGTCTGCAGTCCCACAACAGGGAGTGTGGCCAGATGGGGGTCCCCGCTGGGCACAGAAAGGCTGGGGCCCTGGCAGTCCATTGGCCAGGCATAGCACTCCCACTACTGCCCTTGTAGGGCAGCCCCAAGTTCAGGTGGGCTTTGCCCATCCCTGCCCAGGCAGGCCAGGGTTGGTGCCAGTCCCCCACCCTTGCTGCCTCTGCAGAGAACAGCAGGTGCTCGAGTCCTGGGCCCCTGCAGCCCCAGCTGCCGTGGCAGGAGGCCGACGATCACTGCCTGGACACTGGACACGTCGCTGGGGCCTGGCGGGTGCATCCTGCCGGGTCTGGCTGCCCAGCACAGCCCCTGCAGGCTGACACGGTGCTGGGCTGTGCTGCTGCCCCCCTGCCCACCCAGTGCCCATCACCCGGGGGCTGAAACTAAAACTGCGGCATCTTTAGTTTTCATTATCTCTGTTACTGCCCGTAATGGGGCTGAGAAGCTGTAATGGAACACCCCTTCTCCTCCACTGGGCATGGGGTGCTCTACACACTCGGGAGGTTGTGGCAATTAACGTTTCTCATTAGGGAAGAGAGAAAGATGCACAAGTGCCCCCATTGTGTCCTGGGGATGATTCAATGCAGACTGGGAGACCTCTCCTTTCACCATTTCCCACTCGTTGTGGCCAGACAAAGGCTGGCGTCTAATTATATTTTCACAATCTGTGCGTATCTTTGAGGAGTCCTGTCAGAAACAAGTATGTCAGCTTTGTTCAGCTTCACTTCAGAGAGCTTTTTAACCTTAGACAGCAGTTTCTAAATATCCCTTCACAGTCTTCTCCCCAGCAGCCCCCATCTATTGTCTGGAGAGCTTCTTTTACAGATAAGAATAGGAATCCCTCTGTTTTCAAACGCCTTTTTCTCTCTCCCCAACCTCCCTGCGGATCTAACCCGCCTCTCTGGACCAGAGCACACACTGTGCCCAGGTTCCCTGGCTTGCTGTCTCTGAGCTGTGCTGGTGCAGGGGATGCAGGGAGGCCCAGTGAGTTCTGCTGGGGCAGACCCTCCTCTTGGGCTCTGCACTTGCCAATGGTGCTGTGTGTGCACCCGTGGTGGTGCCCGGCCTGCCCAGCGTGCAGGTCTTGGAAGTGCTGTCAGGAAAAGAAGGGCTGTCGCTATCGGGACCAGAGAGGTGTTTTGCTGCTTCTCATAAGAGGATCTGACTGAAATTCTGGGGTCAGAAGAGAACAAAAATCATGTTGCTTCAGTTTTTAGATCTCACTCCAGTGGTCCTTTCACAGGTGAGCCTTAAAGGGTGCTGGGGGTTCAAGAAGGTTCATGTCTTCTGGTGGCTACCAGGGAAGGATTTCCCTTGGTGTGCCTGAGAAGTGCCTGCAGAGCCCGGGCTGTGTCAGCCACAGACACAACTAATGAGTGACTGCACAGGCTTTGCACACTTTTCCCACCTGCCATTACTTGGCTGCAGTCCAGCTGTGGCTCCGAAGCTGAAAACCCTCCTGCAGGTGAGCACATTTAGATGTTGCCCCAAAAGCTCTTACCTGTGCTTATTGCAACTCCCCAAGACTGCAGTGGTGCTTCTCCACGTTTTGACACCACTACCCTCTCTGCCTGTTGCCTCCAGTTCTCCTGTGTCCTATAAAGCCACCAGAAAGACCCCCCTGACTTCATGCTCAGCTGTCAACACTGTGATGGATCGACTGTGTCCAGTCATATCCCTCAAGGACAGCTCTGAGTTTATTGCTAAAAATAAATGTTTTACCAGTTAAACACAAGTGGGCAAATAAAGGGACAGGCACAAATGCAAACTCACATCTTTCTTCTACCCTGTCTAGTTTTCCATGTTCCTACACCTTCTTTTAAATTGTCCCATTCCATTTTAAAAGCTCATTTGTTCATTTTGTTGTAAATACCTTCCCCTTCTTAATTGGGTGCTGAGTCTAATAATCCTGCCTCGGCTTGTTAACTGTACAATAGCAGTCAGAGTTAATGACCCATTAGTGATTAATTCCTTAAACAGCATCTAATTGCTCACTGTAAAACCTTTTCTTAAAACTGGATTAAATCATCTAGATCCTTAACCACTTCTTTACTCTAACTTTGCTAAGGCTATTAGCATGGCCTTTCCTGAGTGGTCTGTCTCTTCTCTTACTTAAACTTTTTTAGCAAAATAGTATTTTTAATGTCTGTACTTGACTTTTTTTGCAACATCTGAAGCTCTAAGGAAGAATAATATTGCTAAAAGACTGCCAGTGAATTAATAATTATGAGGAAAACACCATGATGGAACTGTCTCAATAGCACCATTGCTTAGCAGAAAGTGTATTCTCAGCTCCCTTCCTTCCTATCCCTGGTGAAAACCCTGTCGGTATTCAAGAAAACAAACAAACATACCAGACCTCTTAAAGCCAAGGAGAGTGGATATGACATTCAGCTCAGTGGTTTTCCAGTGGCTGTGTGTCCAGGATGGACCCTCAGTCCTCGCTGTCACTGTCACCCCCTCTGGAGCAGCAGGCTGGCCGTCGTGGGTGCTCCTCTGCCGGGACAGCTCACAGCGCCTGCGAGAGGAGAACACACATTGCTCAGCCCCGGCTGAGATTTCTGGTACGAGCTGCTGCAGCTGGGGGCGATACCGTTCCCTTCTGCCGAGGACATGTCAACGCAGGGAGTGGAAGGATCTCGTCTCCTTCTGCCCCAGCTACGTCTGACACGCATTTCACTTACGAGCATTTAGTTTCTTACTATTGAAAAGTCTCAAGGATCTGTTCAAATATTTCCTCTCTCTCTCGGGACGTACTAGGAAGTCCAACAGGCATTACCAAGGGGTTTCTCTTCAGCTATAGTGGTTTTGCCCTGGACACTCAGGTTCTCTCTTCTGTGTGGTCAGCGTCGTGTCAGTGTTACCAACCTTGGGACTTTATCAACTCCCTCAGGAGCTTGTCAGCCACAGAAGAACCCACCTACGAAATGTTATAGTGGTGGAATAGAACAACCAAACGATGGCAGAACGAGAAGCTGGTTACAGCAGGATGCTGGTCACTCTGACATGACCAGTTTCTCCAGTAGAATTAATACTGTGTCTCCTCTCTGACCATCTCTGTGTTCTGCCAAGGCACGATGTGAAACCTGGCTGACATTTGGCAATCATCCTTCTGTCATGTGACATTTCTGCCCCACTAAGACTGGGATTGCAGAGCCGGGCACAGTGAAGCGGCCGAGGGACGGCAAACAGTGCGGCCCGGGGCTCCCCCGGTGTCGGGGCTCACCTGCCTGCGGGGTTCGCTGGGACCCACCGCGGCTCTCTCGTCACCGGGACTGCGGGGCGCGCCCCTCACGGCCGGGTGTCCCCTGTCCCGCACTGCCCTTACGGTGCTCCCCTGTCCCCTGTCCCACACTTCCCTCACGGCGCTGCCCTGTCCCCTGTCCCCTGTTCCCGCACTCCCCTCACGCCGCTGCCCTGTCCCCTGTCCCGTGTCCCCTGTTCCCGCGCTCCCCTCACGGCGCTGCCCTGTCCCCTGTCTCGTGTCCCGTGTCCCCTGTCCCCTGTTCCCGCGCTCCCCTCACGGCGTTGCCCTGTCCCCTATTCCCGCGCTCCCCTCACGGCGCTGCCCTGTGCCCTGTCCCCTGTCCCCTGTCCCCTGTCCCCCGTTCCCGCACTCCCCTCACGGCCGGGCCCGGACTCGCCTGTGCCGCGCGGTGGCGCCTCCGCCGATCCCGTGTGCGGACCGAGGGCGCCCCCTGGCGGCCGCGGCCTGGCCCGGTGTGCGGTGTGCGGAGTGCGGAGTGCGGAGTGCGGTGTGCGGTGTGCGGAGTGCGGAGTGCGGTGTGCGGCGGGACCGGCCCAGTGTGCGGTGTGCGGTGTGCGGTGTGCGGTGTGCGGTGTGCGGTGTGCGGAGTGCGGAGTGCGGTGTGCGGCGGGACCGGCCCGGTGTGCGGTGTGCGGTGTGCGGTGTGTGGTGTGCGGTGTGCGGCGGGACCGGCCCGGTGTGCGGTGTGCGGAGTGCGGTGTGCGGAGTGCAGTGTGCGGTGTGCGGCGGGACCGGCCCGGTGTGCGGTGTGTGGTGTGCGGTGTGTGGTGTGCGGTGTGCGGCGGGAC
>CM031079.1:148481-165428 GCA_013398505.2 Rhegmatorhina hoffmannsi
TCCAGCAGGTCGACACTCCCTAATCTTCATCTCCCTGTGGCACTCATGTTCTTGTGACCACAGTTTTTCACCTTCCCCAAACCCTTCCTACCACTTTTACCTCCATTTGTGGACTGTGCCCTCTTGAGGGCAGAGACCTTTGCTTGGTATGTTCTTCCCAGAGACCCCTTTCAGTCCTGTGAACCCCGAGCAGTGAGACGCTGCTCTGCAGGGCCTGGCACAGGGCAAGGTCTTGTTTCTGGTCTGGCCATCACAGCAATTACTCTGCTACACTTACACTACTCCAAACTTATAATCTGGAATAATCTACTTCTCCTCCAAACACCAGTAATGGTATTTAAATTAGATCAGGCTTATTCTGGCACAAAAGGCCTACAGAGGGAGCAATACTGGCCTAACCAGCAGAAAAGCTCCTTTTGTTTAAAGTTTCTGTACTGTTATGCCGAGAAATTTCATCAGGTACAGAAGACATAAGTGATTCCATCAGAATGACAACAACACATACCCAAACATTAGGCACAGAGTCTGAGCAGTTCATTAATTACTCAACTAGTAATGATGACTGACTTACACATCCAATCATTTCCTCTGAAAGCCAAGCACTGCAGAGACAGAGAGAGCAGTGTGATAACCACAAACCCTTCTTCAGGAAGTGGGAACCACATCTCCAATCACAGCCTCGCCGGCTCTGGCCGGCTCTGGCACGCTCGGCAGGGAGCGGGACGCGCAAGGGGCCGCCGGAACCACAGGCAGCGACGGCTCCCACGCTGTGTGTGTGTGAGATACAGGTTCCTTTTCCCTGCCAAAGGGCACCACTTGCTACCCTGACACACTTCCAGGAATCACAGAGATTCCTTTCGTATTAACCATGGTAATTCTTACTCTGACAAATGTTGATTTCTCAGAATGAAGGTCTCATGGACCACTCCTGGTATCAATAAGGTCTTGCCAGTCCTAATGTTCACATTGTTGTGAAGTGTGGGGTGTTTCACTGCAAAAATTGGGATGAAGCAACCTCCTTTTTCAGTATTATACACCAAATGTATCTGCCTTCAAAAAAAGAGGAAAATCCAATTTATCTCCATGCCCAAGACCCAATGAGTAAAAGGCTTAATCCAGTGTTTTGACAGCCAAAATAGTATTACTGCAGTTTATGACTCCTTAGGAGCCTCAGCTCGTGTCCAGCCCATCCATTTTTCAATTGTGCATCTCCAGTTCTCTTTGGGTAGGAGAAACCAGGAAGGGACAGAGAAGGGGAATTCTCTGGAGTCTAAACCACCTCCAGCACAGCTTAAAAAGAACCACATGCATCTGGTTCCAAGTTGAGGATGTTCAGCCTTTGGCTGGCAAAAAGAGAAGGGATGCTCCGGCACACGAGCCAGGAACCTCCTCACCCACAGCGGAGCCCAACAGGCTGTGCCCAGGGAGAGGAGATCCAGGTCAGGGCCTGGGCCTCGCCACTGCCTGAATTCCTCCTAAAATTGATGAATTCCTGAAAGGCACAGAAATCCTCATACCATTCTTTCTGCACTCTACTCAAAAATAAATCATAAACATGGTTTAATTTTGTACTTCCATCTGTAAAAGGGGCTGTGACAGCAACACGTGAGTAATTCAGACGTACAGCCACAATGTTGTGATTGCAGAATTAATGCAGATTCCAATCACACTCTAAATGGCACAAGCTCCCCACCTCTTCTTTCCTGTAAGGTGCTTCTCTGCCAAGTGGGTGGCAATGGCAGCAGCTGCAGCCAGTCTGAGCAAGAGCCTTCCCAGCCAGCCGGGGCCGCTGGGGCAACAACCAGGCCCCGAAACGTCAGGGTCGAGTTTTGGTTTGTCTGAACACACATTCCTGGCTCTCTCTATGCATATTTGTATTTTAACACATAGTCATATGCTTAGGAAAACAACAGTTAGTTAATTCACTCCAAAAGGGCTTGGAAGGTGATAAATCTTTACCCTCATTCTGGAGATCAAATACCCGAGACCAGCCTCAGTACAACAAAATGAGATCCTGAGTGCTGACGAGGAGGCCCAGCCCTCCAGCATCAGCAGCATTTTCTGCTGGAAAACTGGCCTGCCTGCACAGTCCCAACCTCCTGGTGAAGAGCATTTACAGACGTTACACAGCTCACGAGAACACTGCAGACTTCAGCACCTATTCAGGGTTCTCATCTTACAGCCTGAAAAAATCCCCACAAATTCAAGACCTCCTCTGCTAAAAATCTGTAGCACGGAGAGCGTTCAAAACCCCAAACAAAGAGACACACAGGATTTTGTAACAATTCAGGAACTTGCAATGTTAAAGAGCTGGTTACTGCTCTGGCAGAAGGAAAAAAAGCCTGGAAGATGCTCTCATGTAATAGAGGAGTTTCAGCTGACACTTAGAAAAGAACAAGCACCCTCATCACCAAGAGATACTGCTCCTATCAGCCAACAAGAACTCCTGTCTGCAGGAGAACTCCTGTCTGCTGGAGATGTCCACAGGCAAACACAGACCCTCCGCATCCTGGTGCTGAAGAATATGAGCAGGAATCAGCACAGTGATCTGTCAGGCATTCTGCTCCACCACAGGCTATTCACTGCCCCATCAAACCTGAGAAACAACACAGCAACTGCAGTAAACCCCACAAACCCTAAACATTAGCACGTTATTTACTCCAATTAATAGCTCAATACCTTACATAATGTACTGCAGTCAGAAAGAAAAAGGTTTCCTTGCATTGTCACTGGCACCCTGCCTACCATCAGACTTACCCAATATCCACAACCTCTCAGGGCTTTTAGGACTGTCTATTCTGCTGAGCACACAGCAGAGCACTCTCATTTCACACCATCACTGCTCTGCCTCCCTATTATCTTGATTGCAGACTACTGAACCAGCTAACACAGCCAAAACTGGGCAGATTTCTTACAAATCACACGGGTTAGGATTCCAGAGTTGCTGATTTCCTCTGATAGGAAGGAACAGCTCTAGCAGAGGATCCCCAAGGCAAAATGTTTAGTGATCCACTGTGTAAGCTCTACCAGCCTTTGTTCTTCCCTTTGCAAGATTCATTACTGCTTCCTCCTCTCTCCCTCTCTCTCTGAATCCTCCAGCTTGCACTGTAGACACAAACGCCAGCTCAAATCTAAGCACACATTTGTTTCTCAGATGAGGAAAAAAAAATACCCCCCTTATCCATTACCCTTTGCTTTGAGTTCAAACCAGTCGCCCCTCAGGAGCTGATGCACGGCCCATCCGGTTTCCTATTCTGGTTTCATTACTGCTCACTATTGTAATTCATGCCACTGATAACGCACTGGAGCTCCATCCAGCCCCACAAAACGCATCTTCCCACTTGGCTACTGCAAAACCCTCCCCAGGTTACAGCGGGCTGTAAGAAAAGCCACCCACGCTATTTATTTTGTACAGCCTTTTTTCCTCTGGAGGAGACATTAAGTCCGTGTTTAACACCGAAGACCTTCATTCACAACCAAGTGTCGGGTCGCTCAGATGTGCCAAACAATAACCTGTAAATAATCAACCAGCAAATCCTGTAATGCAGCACAGAGCAGCTCATTGCCACAACTGGTCCACGATTTATGACTGTCACTCAGAGGCCTATTCCAGATCACTGCACGGTGAAAAAAATGTCTATCTGGCCATATTTCAATGAAAATACTGTATTTAACCAAGATATCAGTAAGTCTTTAACAAAGAATAGCTTTAATCCTATTAAAACTGGAGGACCTTAAGAGCGTTTCTTCAGTAACACTCGAACAATTGTCCCCTTTCCAACGTGCCAAGTGTGCAATCAGGAGTCAGATTTAACTCTCACACACTTGTACCTACACGCCACTGTTACAATCAGCACAAACCACCACGTCTCACCTTGTGAACCTTGACCTTTGAAAGACTTTTTTTAGCCGGCGCTCAGTTACTGCCACAGCCGCATTCCCTCTGCCAACACGAAAGGGTTAAAGGCAGCCCCAATCAATAGGCCTACAAGGGGAAAAAAAAGGGAGAACGAGTGTGCCTCGCAGCATCTTTGCAACGCTTTTATGCACAATTCCACAACAACGCTGTTTCCTTTTGGCCTTACAGAAAGGCACAGCAACCCCCCCATTAACGTCTCCTAAAGAAGCAAACCACAACACAGCGCCCTGTAAATAAAACCCCGCATGCAAAGCAGCATCCTCAGTCACAAGCACAGCTACAATTACAAATCATTCAATCCTGTTTTATTTCGTTTAGGTTTAAAACAGACTGCACAACCAGTGTCCCACCCTTGCAAAGCAAAAATATTTTAATAAGGGTCATAAATCTCAGCTCTTGCCCATTCCTTAAGCACAAAAAGGCACGAAAAGCCCAAGTCATCTCAGTTATTGCAAATATGTACATTTACATACAGAACCCTTTATGACTCCGTTAGCCACATACCAGTGCTGTGTGTCTAAAGTGTGCATTCACAGACTGTTTGGGGATGGTATCTTTCTGCAAGCTCCTCTGCCTTTGGCTGCCATGAAGGGAGGAAGCTCTCCCAGTGTAGAAGCTCAGTGACTGCATTGTGTTCAGGAGCTGATCTGCCTCAAACCAGTTCCAGCCGGTTCTGGTCACCCTACATAAAAAGCTATGGCAACCCTCGCTGAGTTGCCAACAAGTCCCTGAAAATCGCAGGGGCCGTTTCTGCCTGGCGTGGGGCGGCGCAGGCTGTGCCCGGTCCCCTCGTGCCCGGCCCACGCAGCCCCTGCTCCCGCAGCCCCCCGCACGCTCCCTTGCTCGCCTCCCCACTTACCTCCCACAACCTGGCTGAGAGCTGGGAGTGTGTGCGTGCCTGTCTGTAGCTAACAAAGAGACCGCAATAAAAATCCTCACAGGATCTCTCTTGCAGCACCAGGCAGGCTCGGCCACAGCCCCGGCAGCCGGGCTGCTAACCCGGGCTGCTCCCGCTCTGCTCCCACGGCACGAGGGGTGGCTGCTCACACACGTCACATCTGCCCCCTCATGCCCACGGCCGAGGGGTGCCCGAGCAAGGGCTTCTCCCGTCCGCCCTCCCCACTCCTCGCCGCAGCTGGGGCCGCATTTTCTGAGCGCCACTACAGAGCACCCACACGCGCCTCCCTCCCCTCAAGAAATCCATTTCCGCAGCAGAAAGATGCCTGCAAAATAGTTCCTTTGCCCCCTCCTCGCAGTACCGAGTTGGCTGTTGCGCTGATTATTTTTTTTATTCTGCTATTCGAGTATGGTGGAGGCCCTAAGTAGCAGCAAGCCGCCCCCCGCGGCCGGGCAGCCCCGGCCGGCACCCCCGGCTGGGGAGGCCCGGGCGGGCTGTGCTCGCATCCCGCGGGCCGGTGCGGACCGAGCCTGCCCGCCCCGATCCCTGGGGCGATGCCAGGCCAAGGCTCGGCTCCCCGCGGTGCCCAGGAGGCCGCGCCGGGGTCCGCACCCACCTGTGCCCGCGGCCGCTGCGCTGCTGCCCGCGCCGCTCCGCCTCGGCCGCGCTGGGCCTTGCTCCTGCATGGCTGGCGGGCCCCCGGCCCGAGGCAGCGGCCGCCCCGCTCCTCCTGGCTACTCACCCTTGCTCTGGGAACACCAGTAACCACCTCCGCCTACGCGCCGAGCCCCCTCCTCTCGGGGGCTGCGGGAGATGTTGCTCTGCAGGGCTCCCTCCGGGCGGGTGGGCAACCCTGGCCAGCCCCTCTGCCCTGGGCTGCACCTGCAACTGAGCAGAGGACTCGGGCACAACCCTGCACACCTTCTTGCATCCCTCATCCCCACCCAGTTCTGGGGAGAACCACCATGCTCTTCCGCTGCCTCGGCCCGTCTGCCCCGCACAGGCGGCGGCGGCGGCCGCGGCCGGCCCTCCCTCGGCCCCTCGGCCCGGGGGCCGCTCCCTCCTCCGGGCACCTCCCGGCGGGCCCGTTCGCTCCCGGCCCGGGCCGGCGCTGCCCGAGCGGGCCCTGCGAGCGCCGGAGCCGCCCGGGGAGAGGAGGCCGCGGCCCCTGTGGCCGCGGGGACAACGATCCGCGCCCGGCCGGGCAGCCCGGGCAGCCCCGGCGCGGTGTCCGCGGGGCTGCGGCCGCCGCCGGGCCGGGGGGAAGCGACCCCAGCGCATGCAACCTCCGGTCCCCATGCGACACACCTGCTGCGGCCGGAGCCGGCGGGCTCGGACAGGGCTACGGCCCGCGGCGCGGCCCGGCCCCGCGCCGGAGGAACATAATGGCAGGAGGCTGCGGGGCTGGGCGGTGCGGGTGGGGGTGCTCGGCGGCACAGATGGGGAGACGCTCCCGTGTGATTCCGTGTGGAACGGCTCCCTGGAGAGTGCCGGGGGCGGGGAGGCTGCGGGGCCGCCGGGCCGGGGCCGGGTCGCGGCCTCTCCCGCAGCCCGGGCAGCTCGGGGGGGGCCCGCCCGGAGCGGGGCCGAGCGGGGCCGGCGGGCAAGGCCGCGCCGGGGCCGGGGCAGCCCCGGGGGCCGCGAGAGGCGCTCCCGGGGCCAGAGCGCCTCGAAGGACAGCGGGGGAAGAGCCCCCGGCCGCTGCTCCGGTTCCCGGCCAACAAAGGACGGGAGGAGCCACGCGCTGCCAGCTCGGGCGGGTCAGCCCCTCGGCCGGCGCCGCGGCCGCCGGGCCCGGGCCGGGGTCACCCCCCGGGGGCACGGGCGGGAACCGTGTCCCGCAGCGACGCTCCCCGGCCTGGCACACCCCGGGCCGGCGCTCTCGGGCTGCCTCCGGCCTCCGCCTTTGTTGGCTGCGGAGCATCGTGGCGGCACCGCCATTGCTCGGAAGGGCAGGACGAGATTCCTCCCTCCGTCTCTTACCGCTGTGCAGCACCATTTCCAGGATGTAACGTTTGACATGCCAATCACCAGTGGATCGCGTTAATGGCTTTAAACACATCGCATTCCTCTCAGGGTTATCCTATAGCACGTTGCACAATACATATTCTGGGTGAAATAATGCTGGTTTAGGAACGCCACTTACGAGCCTGTTGGTCATAGAACAGAGTCCCAAAGGCCTTCTCCGTGAGCTCCTCCTGGCAGCTGCCCGGCCCCTGTGCCCGCGGGGATCGGTTGGGCAGGGAATGATCCATCGGGCTGCCCCAGCCCAGCCCCACGCTCCAATTCTACATTGTCCGTTTAACCAAAACAGCAGCAAACTGCTCCGTTTGCCGACTGTGGCAATCAACGAGTCTGACAAGTTTAGAGAATTTGAATTTAATACATTGATTTGGGGGGTTTAGATTCAAAAAATGGATTTGTGTTCTGTGCCAGTTTCCACGTTCAAGAAGGGCCATGAAATTCAGCTTGCACGAGCCTAAGGCTCATCCTACAAGGGACTCGTTGAATTAAGCAGTAATATTCATAGCACCCTGTTTCTTCCCAATTAACCAGGAACCTGATTTGATTAAAGAAGTGACAATCCCATTCTGTTTACTTCCGTTGCCTTTCTGTGTTTGGCTTCCATAATAGCAGGAAGAAGATGGCAGCTGCTGCCACTGCTCTGCTGTTAATATCTGAAATGTTAATCGATTTCACAGCTTATACGTGGCACAGAGGTCCTTGTGCACGGTGCCTTTCACACAGATTTACTTGTTTTCCTCCCAGCCAGGTGTCCTTGACATGGCAGAAAAAGTCTGGCACGTTAAAAAATAAAATTAAGGTCATTTGGAGTGTCGTTTACAAGCAGTGCCAGGTTGATGGCTCTTCTCCCGTGGCTTTTTAGTTCAAGCACTCCAAGTGACAGGCAATTGCGTCGTGACTGTTCCTACAAGCGACACTTCTGCTCCGGGAGGCTTTGGGGGTTTTTTGAGCATGTTGACCTTACATCTTAGCTCTGAGGTCGTAGATCAGAGGTTCTCTTCCCTCCCCGTGGCTTTGCAGTGACTGGGCCCAAAGCCCCTGATGCTGCTCTGGAGTCTCTGTCCTGAGCAGTGAAACCATCCCCAGTGGGTCCTTCCCGCGGCCTCCAGCTCTGAGATGGGACCTCCTGCTCACCTGCACTGCTGGAGCTGTGGAGTCCCACACCACATCTTTCATTCTGCAGGAAGCAGGTCAATCCTGACCCCCCCATTTCCTTTTTCCTGCAGAGATGCCTCCAGTGCAACCTGCTGGTACTGCTCAGCAGCCAGCAAGGAGTGCTGCCAACTCTTCCCTTTGATGCTGCAGTGAATGCTGAGCTTGTGTGCAATAATAACTTCTTAATTATTTAACTTCTAAGCATTTTAAGGCTCTTGAAATTCAGAACTCTAAACCACGGTGTGTTTGTCCCCAGCTTTCTGTACAGGGATGAATTTGAACTGCTACAAGCAGAGCTTCTGTGCATTAAAGATGTGCTGGGGCCAAAGAGGACTTTGGATTGGCACAACAAAAGCAAAAGTCAAGTTACTTTTAATAAAGAATAAATATTGCCCTTTTTGTCCTTCACCACCTTTGGGAAGGACAACAACAAACCAAAACATTTCCTTCCTGGCTGGTGAAACGTGCTTAGCTTAAGCAAGAAGGGTAAAACACAGATCCATATTTCAAACCCTAAATTCAGACTAAAGCTTTCCAACTTTTGGCAAATACTTGATACTGCCTGTTCCTTTTTTGAAGGTTTTTCACCTTCAATTTTCTGGTAACATGATCTACAAGAGCAGAGCAGAAGTTTGCATTTCTTGCTTTAGAATACTTACATTTTTCTTTTTGTCACTGTTTAAATGCAATGGTACTTTTCTTTAACCATTATATTTAAACATTCAATATTAAAAACCAGCTCACAACTAAATATCCCCTTTCCAGATGCTCCTATCACTAATCTCTATGTATTTCCTTGGAAAAAAAACAATAATTTTCTTTTCTGGTTATTAAAATAAGTCTCCTATTTTTGGACTAAAACCTGCTTTTAGAAGGATGAGATTTACCATAAGAAAGGCATCTCATAGGAGATCAGCTGAAGGACTTAGGCAGGGAGAAATCTATAACCAGACTCAAAACACAACTACCAGGTCAAGTAAAACTTAAAATCCACGATGATATTGAATGGAAAATGTCTCTCTGGTAAGACACACACACCAAGTTGCCTCCACACCTGTATTCTCTAAACTGTGCACTTCTTCTGCCAAGCTGCTTCTGCCCCCAGAGCTTGGGGGAAGCTGCTGTGCCATGCAAGGTGTTTATGGCAGGGCTGTGCCCTGTGGCACGTGGCCAGCTGGGAGACTCCACAGCTCTGATTTATGGCCAAGACTCCTCGACCCACAGGCAGATGGGGGAGTTGAAATTCGCCCAGTTCTCACTCTGGGGGCCTTGATCTCACTGGCTGTCCTGCAGCAGAGTTGACAGCAGTGCTGGAGGAGACTTTCTCCCTGTTGCTCTTTGGTTGGGGTAAGCCAGGATTTTGGGGAGTGGAGTTTGCTCCTTTGCAGTCACTAACCCTTTATTTCCCACCTCCTACAACGCACTCAGCTGGCAGGACATTCTGGGAGATGGTGCTTTGCTTTGGTGCTTGTTGGTCTGGTGTCAAATAGAGCAGGGGGAGAACCAAACCAGGCCCTGGCACCAGGGGGAGAATGTCAGAATGTCAGAATACCCTGTTGGGGTGGCAGCCATCCCATCCCAGCTGCTGCATCATCTGTGCTTGTGCCTCCAGCAAACGCTGCCCCGAGCTCTGAACATCTCCACAAGGGGCAGTTTCCCCCAGATTTAAAGAACGTGCTCACAGAAGTTGGCAACTCTTGCAGGAAAAAATCTTCAACTACAAAGTGAACATTTGCAATGCCCAGGTAGCACAAAGAGTGAGAAACCCTCACGACTCTCAGGATGTTGAGAAAAACCCGAATGCTGCAATGCATTGAATGACAACAGACTCACATTTTGAATCACCTGTAGAAGAGGTGCTGTGTTCAGACACAGCACAAAGCCAGGAGGATTTGTCAGGCCTTAATAATTCTTTTTTTCTGGCTGTTAACAAGGCAGAGCAAGCTAACCATTATCCAAAGAAATCATGGCTAGTCAGCAAGGCTCATGGGCTTGAGATGGTTCTGTGAGCGAGGAGTTACAGTCAGCACCTCCTGGAGGGTGTGAGGTAACACTGGGCTGCACTGCAGAGGTCTTGGCTCCTCTGAACAGAGCAGAGCAGGTTTTTCCTGCTGGGGGAGAGCACAGGCATCTTGGGCACCCTCACCTCCTATAGTGGGAGATCCTGAGTGTGTTCTCCATCAGGCAGAAAAGGGCTTTGCTCGACATATGCACACACATGAGACTCACTGTTGCACATACAGTGGACATGGTACACAGGCCATTGCCTGCAGCACTTGCTGGCTCATCCTCAAGCTGGTGCTCATGGCAGATGGCTGTAGCCTGCATCTCCAGGAGGAAATGTCCCAGATTGGCAAAAGGATGCCTTCAAGCCCAAGCATTTCTAGAGGTGAAATAGGAAAAAAGAAAAACTTGTGTGATTTGGGGATTGTCAGAACTTGAAAAGGCATTTCTCCTGCAGAGGAGTACCATGTTTGGAGAACTGGAACACTTCTAGAGATGGAGCAACCACAGCTCCTCTGGGCAACCCATACCAGTATCCCAACACCTTCCCAGGGAAGAATTTCTTTTGTTCTATCTAGCCCTGCTCTCTGTCAGTTTAAAAATATTGCCCCTTGTCCTGTCACTACAGGAAAAAATACCTACCATGTACTTTATTTCTATATACCCCATACATGCAGCATCTACAGCAGCCCCCTGAGGCTCCCCTGAACACTGGCCTGGTCAGTCAGAGCTGCGAGGGCACCACCCCAGCACTCCAGCCAGAGCAGCAGCTCAGGGGGTGTGGACAGGACCTGCGGGGGGTCAGCACGTAGTTGATCTGCTGAGCAGCACAGCCCAAGGCCACACCAGGACCTGGGATTGCCCAGCTGTCTCCTCACCAGCTCAATCCCTGACCTGTGTCACCAGCCAGTTACACAACCCCAAACACACTGGATTTTCCCAAGTGCTTTGCAGGCTTTTCCGCTTACCAGCCCCTTCCGAGTGCTGGGCCTGAACCCCTCAGTCAGCTCCTCATCAGCTCCTCATCAGGCATCAGCCACCTGCGTGATTAACATCCAGTACCAGAGCTCAGCAGCCTGGGACACTGAAGAATGCCTGTTTTGTTCTCTTAGTGTGCCATATGCATGAGGCTTTTTCCTTCCTTCTCCTGATATTTATTCAAGTATAGGAGGATTATTTCTGAATTATTCATCATACAATATCTGATTAGGCTGTGGCAGTGCCAGCTCCCACTGCTTAATGAATGAGCCATTAGGCTTTTGCAGATGGTGCCATCAACAGCTCCTCTTGCTGTGTGTTCACCTGCATTTACACAGCAAGAGGAGAGCGCTGAACCTGAACAGGGGCTGGGAGATGATGATCTCAGAGGTCTTTTCCAACCTGGCTGATTCTGTGATGTTATGAGTTGGTGCTGTAATATCTGTGCAGTGAAGAGAAAAAGTGGTTTTGTAAAACGTACATTTTGTTCAAGACAGTATCCAAGAGCATTTTCTCAGCAAATCTTTGTGTAGATGAATATATATCCCACCACACTACTCATTGCATGGCCTCAAGGAGTGAAGTAAAAGGCACAAATTGAATTGCCAGCAGTTTTGTATAGGCTGTCCCTCCTCATCGCTGTGTCTGGCAAGGTTTGGCCACTGCTGCCACGCCCCACCTGTGTGAGCAGAGGCAGACACCACGTGTGTGCTCCAGGCACTTCCTCCTCTGAAACAGGAGTACAACAAGCTAGAGAAGACATTGTACTCCAGAGTCCAAGTGGGTGGAGAAGAGGCAAAAGGGGCACAGGCTTTGGGAGGGTCTTTGAAGTGGGGGACAGACACTGCATAGCTCCTGGTGCCAGTGAGCTTGCCAACTCCGAGCCAAAGCACCCAGCTCGTTGGGGTTCCTGCTGGTCCCTGGGCTGGCACCTGGGCACTGGAGGCAATGCCAGTGACAGGAGGGCTGCTGCCCCTCTGCAGGAACAGGCACCCGGGCACTGGGGACCAGCATCAGCTGCGCCTCTGCCTCTGCCCCTCCACAGCCCCCCTGTAAGCTGGAAGAAGCACACACTAAAATAAGGATAAAGGGGAATCCGAAACATCCAGGGCTGGACTCTGAGCAAGTCATCATCAGAGGGATGGAGCAAAAGCTGCTGGCAGCCAATTAAAACCCTTTTGCAGTGGGAAGAAGCTCAATTAGGTGCAGCATTGTTTCCAGCAAGAGGGACTTTTCTGCTGTCTTACCTCAGGCAACACTGTCCTCTGGGACAAGGGTGGCAGCAGCAGCAGCTTGGCCTGGCAGTGGTTGCTGATTCCAGGCTGCCTGTGATGATCTCCCTACAATGGAAGCCAAGTGAAAATCAAGGTACCTTGCTGGTTTGTGGCCAGGACAGCCTGGGAGTCTTTCAAGCACTCAAACTTTCCATGCTGGTCCTTGGTATATCCTGCTGGATGAAGGACATCTGATTCATCCCCACCTACCAAAGATGAGTCAGAATTATACAAATTCCATGAAGTTTGTGTAACAACAGCACTTCCCGTGTTGCAACTTCCCCTCCTGCTGCCATAAAAGTCTCTACTGAACAAACCCCTGAATGCTCAGTGAGCAGCACGAGGTGCCCCCAGCTGGGGCTGGTGGATGGAGTGACCTGGTGGGTTTTGGTTCCTTCCTGGAACACATGGGCTGTTGTCACTGCTTCCATTTCTTTGAAACTGCAAATCCTGCTGCCTCTGCAGCGCTTCTTCCACCAAACAGCATTTCATAACAAGTGAGCTGGCTCTTGGCTGCAGTTCAAACAACAGCTTGTTGGCTGCTTCCCTCCACGGCCAACCTGATCCCAAGGCCTGCTGCTGCAGGCAGTCCTGTAACTCAAGCTGCATCTCCAGTCCTTACCAGAGTTCACTAAATCAGTTCTGGCCTTTGGCATTCCCCACTTCTGCACACTCTGCCCGAGATGACTTTTGCCTGTGTTAGCACAGTGAGAGGGAGGGAAACTGCTCTGCTCCCTGCCCAGTGAGTGCCCTGCTACTGCACACAAGTGTTCAAACCACTCAGAAACCTAAACCACCAAAAATACTTTAGAACACACCCAGGTTAGGGAAACACTTGTGTGGCCCAGCACACCACCCTGTGCGTGCCACTGGGAACAGCCCTCTCCCCCTTGCAAAGGGAGGCAGGAGACCAGGATGCTCAGGGGTGCTCTGGAGGAGGGGAGAGTGGAGCAGCCAGCCCTGGGGGTTCCAGTGCTCAGCAGCAGCCCAGGCTCAGTTCCATCAGCCCTCTCCAAGCCAGATCAGCAGCCTTGGGTGGCTTTCAGGGCAGGTAGGGAGGTTCTCGTCTTGTTCCCCACGAAAGGTACAGCTGTAGCCGAGTCACCTGGGCTGAAGGGTCTCCTGGTGACAGAGCACTGCTCCCTGTGGGGCACGAGGTGTGGGGCACACACCCTCCCAGCTGCTCTGTCCTGTCACCCCATAACTGAGCGTGGCTTTCCCACGCAGCACAGTGGCCACCATTAGCCACTGCTGTCACTGGTGCCAGTGCTGGGGCTGCCCCTGCTCCCCCAGTGAGGTTGTGCTTAATGGGTGGCTGCCGGTGGAGATCACAGGCTCGCATTGCCTGGGGGGCTCCTCAGCTCCAAAACCTCCTCCTCCCAAGTTGCTCCCACGCAGCCACCGAGCAAGAACTGGCTTGGCTTCAGGTCAGCCAAAAATCTCCATCTCGCCCCGCCCGGTGCAAACAATAATGCAGGTTGCAAAGTCAAGTGCTGAGCATCATCTCTCTACTCATGGTATTTTTTATTACTTCCTAAAGCTTTCCAGAAATGTCTTGCATAATCAAACCCACTCTGGTTTTTGATACATCAGAATTCTAATGATGCTTTTTGTACCTTCCATACACACCATGCCTCAAACACCTTGGAGCTGGCAGGCAGATGGAGTTTAACAGGAACTGTTCCATCAACAGATGCCACTGCCAAGTCCTCATTGCTTAGTCTGGGAGTGAAGTGAGGGGCAAGGCAAGAAAACATGTTTTCTTACAGAGCCACCATCTGCCAGTTTGAGAAGCTGCTGTCACCAACCAGCATCACTTGTGTAAGGAAAATATTACTAATACTATTCTCAAGACAGCCCTGTTATATATATTAATTTTGTGGTAACTATTGACTACAGCAATAAGAAAATATTGTAACTAATGAGTTTCAAAGGAGAGTAACTGGAAACAGAATTAGTTGAGAAGGAGAGTTATTTCTTTTGGGAACCTTTGGGTAACAAACCTGGGTTTAATCCTTCTTTGCTGTCATATTCTATTAAGAGTTGTCATGTGACATCAGACAGCTTTTCTATTTGTGCAAACTTAGTCTTCATAAAACAAAGAAAAAAGGTTTATGTTTAGCAGAGTTCATAAAGAACAGATTATTGGATTGTCAGCAGCAGAACTGAGGAGTCACCACAGATTTGCTTTATAGAACGGGGTGATGAGAGACCACGACATGGGCACAGGGGGGCACCGAGGGCCCCCTGGGAATGTGCCCCTTCTCAGCAGGTTGGAAAAGGAAACAAGATGCTGATGGCCAGGCAGCAACTGAGCAGAGGGTGAACCCCCTCACTCCCTCGTGGCACCCAGCTAAGCCCATGGCTTGCTCCTGGGTATTCCACCAGAGGAAACCATCTTGTAGCTCTGTTAAAATCTGGATTATGCCAGTGCAGGCAGCACAGTAGAAACTACCAGGGAGACTCTCTGCAATGTCAACAGCTCTCACCACCTCTGATTTATGTGCTGGAATACAAGTGAATGTGCAAACAACTGCAGCTCTCGCCAGCACAGGTGAATAAATGGCTTGGCACGAAGCTGTTTGCTGATTGAAATGAACCCACTATTTGCACTAAAAGCAGAGCTGATAATCTCCAGGATGTTTCAGACAAAGGGTTTTCTTTGCAGCTGCAGCACTGACCCAGAGTGCAGCAGATTCTGCATGTCCCTCAGGCAGGTGTGAAGCAGAGCCTACGAACCTTTGAGCATCAGCAAACCAGTACCTTGTAAGAACTGTACCTTCTCAAACGATTGTTGTGCTTCTCACAGACAGAGTTATCCAGTTTGGTACATTATGAATATCTCAAAGCAGTTCCCAAAACCTGCTGGCCCAATGCTCAGCTGGCCCTGAGAGGCAGGTCCCACAGACACTCAACAGAAGGGAGAGGAGAGGCAAAGAGCTGACAGGCACAAAGAAGACAGGATGGGAGGAGAGAAGACTCCTGGGACCACTTTAAACACCTACAGTACTGACAAACAGCCCGTTCAGAAGGGAACAATGAGAGCAGTTTCTACCAGGGGCTTCCCTAGGACTCCAGGCTGCCTGATGGTACAGGGCAACTGGGGCTGTCCTGCCACGCCTGCTCAACATCCCTCCTCTTCCAGGATGTCAGCAAGGAGAGCTGGCTCATGCTTAGAGAGGTGAAATAAATCATAACCACCATGCTAAGTCATCAGAGAGCCCAGGAAGCATCTGAGAGCTGCTTGATCTTGTGCGTAGTGCAGTAATTTGCATACCAGGTTGGAGCCGTTCGCGGCCACGGCGATTGCCTTGGGAACAAACACAGCGCGGGGCGCGGCAGAGCCCGGGCAGGGAGGGCAGGGAGGGCAGGAAGGGCAGCCCCGGTGCCTCCCCACCCACAGCAGGTCGGGGGCTGTCGCTGTGGTAACACACCCCCCCAGGGATCCATCCTCGTGCTCTCTGCATGCCAGCAATGAGCAGGGGAGAACATATTTTCCCTCCTTAGCTCTTAAAATAAACCTGGAATGACTAAACTGCTGCAGTGGTGCCTTAGAAATTAATAACTGCCTGATTTCCACAACGTGGAGGGGTCCTCCCAGCAAGGACAGAGTGAAACTGAAATGCATCACCCTCACAGCAGTCAGGAATTTATGTCAAGGTGAACATGGCCCAGAAGCTCAATGTGTGTGAGCTGCCAAAGCTACTAATTAGCTGACAATGAGGAAAAGCAGTTGATGCATAAACCAAAGCCACAACTACAGAGACAGCAAGAGCACTCCTGAAAACCTCGTGAGCTCCACGGGGCAGAGGGTCCTCTGCAGCCAAAGAGGCAGTGGCAGAATCCTCGGGTAACAGGTTATTTTTACTTAGAAGGAATCCTGCAGAGCTCTGTGGAGGTACAGAAGGTAAATTCACTCCCACCTTACTGCAGTGTGGGGAGGGAAAGTGGAAGAAGCCTTTCTGAAGCACATGAACCCTTCTTCTGCCAGAGAGTCTTGAAGTTCTTTGGATTACCTTAAACCTTTCTTCTAAACTGTCCAAACCCAGCCAACAAACACCTGAGTTATACAAAACCACAGCAATGCTAAAGCAGAGGGCACAGTAACTCAGCCTAACAGATACTTTTAAGCCCAGGTTTAGGCATGTGTTTTAATCCCAGTGATTGTACTGAGATTTAAATGTTGACTTAATCTGTGCATGCTGAACCTCTGAGGGCTTTCCTGGATCTGGGCCAGGGGAAAAGGACACCTCCTGCAGCTTACCCTGAAGAACCAGAGTATTTCATGCTGAACACTAATGATTAAAACAGGTAGAACAGTTCCTAAAGACAGTGAGAAAATGCCTTTCCATCACCATTCCCTTCCTAAGGAGGTCTCAGACAAAAGTCTTTTTCTGCAGACTCTGCTGCCACAGGGGGAGCTTTGTCAGGCAATCTGGACAAGCCAGAGGGTTTGGGTCACTTGAAGAATCACTCATAAAGGTGTTAACAAAAGCAGGTTGGGCAGAAATGTGCAAAAGCATAACAAGGTTCAGTGCAGGGTTCACTCTGGTAGCTGCTACGTGGCTGAAGCACAGAAAGGAAAATGCAACAGGAACCAAGGCAGAATGATTTGAAGGAGCTGGCAGAAGAGCTTGCCAAACCTCTCTCCATCATCTTCCAACAGTCCTGGCTCTCTGGGGAGGTCCCAGATG